>CM060733.1:68040240-68176177 GCA_030704615.1 Takakia lepidozioides | reverse complement strand
CAGCCAATCCAACACATGGGAATTGGTTTGAAGGGCATAATCATAGCCCGACTGACTCCCGTGCAGCATGATTTTTAGGTGGGTTTAAGCAGCATCCCCCCCCCCATACCTCAGGCTGTGGTGGCTGTGGTGTGGCTGTAGTAACACAGGGTCAGCTACTCTGTCATAGAGTGACTTGTTTTTGGTCTTGGTGGCACTGGCTCTTGTACCACTGGCAATCTCCTGCCCACCCCCCTGCGAAGAAACTGAAAAGCCAAGTTCTGGCATGTAAATAAGAAGCCATCAGCTGCTCCTCAGGTACAAAGACTCTCTTGTCGATATTTAAGTGAGGTCCTCCACCTGAGTCTGCAGGCCGTCTACATCCTCTTGTAACTCTCCGCTATCCTACTATAGACATTGTCTATAGTAGTTGTGGCAATGTGTTCTGCACCTGCATGCAGTCTGAGCTCATTCATCTCGCTTTGGTGAGCTTTTCGGTGCTTTGCCTTCCACCGGCCCTTGTGCTAACCAGACCCATAAGGTGGTTATCCACCAAGTTGCTTGTGGTACCCCTGAGAGTCTGCTCCTCTGTGAGCCTGTACACATCTATCTGCTGCTTTAAAGCCTCCATGCGCTTCGCATGAGGTTCAACCAAATTCGCATATGCAGCAGCCAGATTATTGGCTTCCTTCCAAGCCTTGTTAGCCACAGAGAGTTCATTTCTATTGGACATGAGCGTTTGTTGCAATCCAATGTCCTACTCTCTTGGTCAGCTTCACCTGCCTGTATTGCTTGAAAGTATTCTCGTTGCGACAGATTTATTCTTCATATCAATAATGAGTTTCGTCTGCTCGAGATTATCTGCCTGTGCCTTCATACATCTTTCCGCTTGGTTGTTAACTTCTAATGTAGTTTGCTCAAGCGTAGTTGTGAGTGTAGCACATTGTATGGCCATCCTGTCATGCACTGTCTTGCAACTCCGTATGTAGTGCATTCACTTCTTGCAACTTGCTTCTCATGCTTCACCTGCATTGGTATAGTAGCTGTTGCTTATGTGCTTCGTGCAACTGGTCTTGCGCGAGGCCTGCCTCAATCAATTGTTCCTTGGCAATTGCAAAGCAGCTTTGTACTCTCTAAGTCTTGCTGTATCTTGAGAGTGACCTCCTCATCGACCTTGTTTGCACACTCAGTGGCAAGTCGAGCCTCAAACTCCTTCCTGAGTTCCCCCTCAAAGCTGCCAATTGGGTAGTTGGAACATGGATTTGACATAAGTGCCCAACAAATTAAGTGTCCTGCTTATGGAACTCATAAGCATGGCCTGTTGAGGGTCATCATGGTGAGCTTGCTGCTGTTCTCCCTGATCCTCAACAGTGTGATGCCTCACGAACCATTCAGGCCATTGCCCACCACCATATTTTCTTCCTGAACCACTTCATCCGCTCACAGGTGCTGCAGTGTCTTGACATTCTACCTGTGGTACCTCCGTCACAGGTGTGGGTATTACATGCACAGCAGGGTTTCCCCTGGACAACCGCTGCACCTCCGGAATCATTGTTCCCTGACCAAACCAGAATTTTCATAGAGAAGGTCCCCCTTCTCAATTTCTGCCACCACCTGTTCTGTAGTGGGGATATCTAACCCTTCTTTCTCCAAATCAATTATTTGTGGTGGAACTGCATGGACAACTTGTGGTAACTCTGTGACAAGCCGATCATCTGGCTGTGATGGCTGTGATACTGAAGTAACCCTTTCCCTCTCTGAAGGTTGCTTGTTTGTACCACATCTCTCTGTGCTGCTGTGCCCCCCTCTTGCACAAGAGCTTGGGAAACTTATCATTGGCGGTCTCCGTGCAATGGTTTCCGCCACTATGTATTGCTTTCCTCGCCCTCTTAGGCTGTTGTTGCCTGCCATCCCCCCTCACCCTGTGAAGAGCCTTGCTCTTCCATTGCAGTTGGTTTCTGTCTCAAACACTCCCATCTCCTTCCTTTCTCTCGCATCAAGTATGCAAGAGTCAAGAATTAATTTGTGCAATGATTGGCCCAGACACTATGATAGGAGACTTTGCGGCAGTGCCTTGTAATCTCTTCATCTCCTCTACCAGTCCGTTGTACATTATGTCCGCCCAAGCTACCTCTTCTCCTCTCAGGGCTTTGAGTATTTCCTCTGTGAAGGATCTGCTCAAATACTGTTGGTTCTGTTTCATGGCAAACAGAACGTTCAATACCTGGCCTACCTCTCTTAGCCCTGGGTACACGGCCTTGGTACAAGCATAACCCTGAGTTTTAAAGAAACTCCCTTCTTGGAATAAGTCCCTATTTGCAGTCTTGCCCTGTGCTCCTCCACATGCACCTGACCTGATGGCAATTCAAACAATTGCTGTAGTATAGGGAGTAATTTCTAATTCAACTCCCTTCACCGTTGTTGCTGTCCTAGGCTCAAAGTTCTGCAAGAATTGTAACATGTACTGCCTATGGTGCAATGTCCAATCTTTGCTTTGCAATCCTTCTAATCGCAGCTCCTTCAGTAACTGTACCGCCTGTGGAGTAGCAATCGTTTGTTTCTGCAGGATTGTGGTGCTCTTCACCCTGATTTCTTCCTCTTCATTCCTCTCACTCTCTCATTCTAGACCCACAAAGGTTTTTGCTGTAACAATTGAAGAAATGCCTGCAGGGCACAAAGCATAAACGTATGGTTGCCACAAAATGCTATGGGTAATTTCTTGTAAGCCTGCGGGGCTTGCAAGCATCGATTAAGAGAAAAGATACTCTCTGTTCTTCTATCCCCGTGCCACTGCGTAAGTAGTATCGCGAGCGTATAGTCTGTTAGTTCCTCCATAGCTTCAAAGCTATAGCATTGATGGTCTGTCCCGTCGAGACGCCCGTTACTTGGAACGACGCCGACTCTTGCGCTTAAAATCCCTCCAATTTCTTGATCCTGCTTCTGGCTTATGATTGGCTGTAACTGTTGTGACTGGATTTTAGATTTAATTTCCTTCCATGGATTTTCCACTCTGGACTGTCCACTAGGATAGCACATGTGACATGGATTTCGCTTTTTGGTACTTTTAAAGGGTTCCGTTACCCTTTCCCCGTATTCATTAATCATTAATGGGCCCATAATAAGTTAATGTGCCGGTAGGTACTTTGACGGCCAATTTTGTCTTCTTCCTTGATGACACTCGCCTTGCAATCCATGTCCGGCTGTGTGTCTCGCCCTGCGTCCACGTGTCCATTTCTAAATTCTAAACGTGCCTTCGTCCACTTTTCCGCCGGCCACTCTCCGGATGTTAACCCACGTCCATCTGTCACTGATTCTATGGACTGTGTAACCCCAGTAGCTGTGTTGAGCTGTGACAGGCTGTGTCATACTGTGGTACGCTGTGATAGGCTGTGTGGCACTGTGGTAAGCTGTGATAGGCTGTGACACGCTGTGGTAGGTTGTGATAGGCTGTGTGACACCGTGATGGGCTGTGATAGGCTGTGCCGCCGTGTCTGTGGGCTGTGATAGGCTGTGTCGCGCCTTGATGGGCTGTGATAGGCTGTGTCGCGCCGTGATGGGCTGTGATAGGCTGTGTCACGCTTGTACTGCCCGCCCTGGTCATATATGCTCGGCCTAGCGACAAGTGCTCCATACTCCGTTGGTATCACTGGCGCAGCCCGTGACTGCTTCTGCGTTTCAACATGCAAATCATGCTGCAATGGTTTGTCATGGATACCACTGTACCCCTTCAACTTATTGGCATTGACTCTTCCCAGCATCTCTTTGTTAATGGTTTGTAACATGGCGGTGTTGTTATCATACATCTTCTGTATGACATAAGGTCCTTTCCATGGTGATTTAAGCTTAGAAGCTTTAATCTTTCCCTTCTTCTGCAACCAGAGAACCAAATCTCCCGTCTTAAAAGTCTTTAACTTGCCTTCATCAAACTGTTCCTTTCTCTTCATCTGAATTCTGGTCATGTTATCAGCTGCATCAGCACGTACTTCTTCCACATGGTATAATTCATGTTTCCTGACCTTAATTGAATCTTGCAATTCCATTCTCTTTCCCCATTCCGTTCTCATGGTAGGTAACAGGAATTCCACTGGAAGTAAAGCTTCCATACCATAAACTAATTGGAATGGTGTATACTTAGTGGTGACTTTATATGAAGTCCTGTATGACCACAAAGCTGTCAGCAGCTTTGTATCCCAATCCGTTCTGTTTGCATTGACTATCTTAGCCAAGATAGTACATAGTATTTTGTTGGTAGCCTCTGCCTGCCCATTACCCTGTGGGTAATATGTTGTACTCTTCCTATGCACAATCATGAACTCTTTAGTCAATAATTCAATGGTCTCATTAATGAAGTGACTTCCCTGATCACTGATAAATTCCAAGGGACAGCCAAATCGTGTAAGTATGTTCTCATACAGGAACCTTGCTGTGGACTTGGCTGTGTTGTCCCTCAAAGCTTTAGCTTCCACCCACTTCGTAGTATAATCAGTGGCTGTAATTATGTACCTGTTCTGTGTATTCTTGGCTGGTGGGTTAATTGGTCCAACAAAGTCTAGTCCCCATTTCTGAAATGGTTCCGTAGGCATTGTAGGATGCAAAGCCATCTTCCCAGATCTCTGCAAAGGTCCTAGCCTCTGACATTCATCACAACTCTGACAATACTTGTGTACATCTTTGAACAAAGTAGGCCACCAGTAACCTGCAGTAGTATCTTCCTACTGGTAGTCTCTTCTCCAAAATGACCTCCTGCCACTCCTTTATGAACTTCCTCCAAAACTTTATTTACTTCATGGTGGTATAAGCATCGCTTCAGCACTCCATCTGGTCCTAGCTTATACATTCTGCTCCCTACCATAGTGTAAGGTAGAGCCTTGATAGCAATTCTCTTTCTCTGCTCCTTTCCATAACTTGGTGGGCACTGACCATGAGCAAGGTAGTATCTGATTGGCCACTGCCAATCTAACCAGTCATCTGCACTTCCCTGCACCTCCACTGCAAATAGACTCGCATCTGGTAATTGATCATCTACTCCCGTGGCTGGTTCTCCTGTTGATAACCGTGACAAGTGATCCGCCACAAGATGCAGCCTCCCAGGCTTGTAAACAACCTCGAACTCAAACTCGTGCAAGATTATCAACCATCTTGCTATTCTTCCGCTTATCAGAGGTTTGTTTACCAGGTATATCAGAGCCTGGTGATCCACATAGAACATAAACTTCTTGCCCAACAGGTAATGCCTGAATTTCTTCACTGCATAGATCATTGCCAATGCTTCTCTTTCCGTTGTGCTATAATTTCTTTCGGCATTGTTCATCAATCGGCTAGCATAGTACACAGGTGAATCTATCCTTCCTGTAACATTTTGGGCTAACACTGCTCCCAGTGCTTCTCCTGAAGCATCACAGTGAACATGAAATATTTCCTGCCAGTGAGGATTAATCAGCACAGGTGTAGTTGTTACTGACAATGTAAGTTCCTCAAAAGCCTGTTGACATTCAGGTGTCCATGCAAACACTGCATCTTTCTTCAGAAGTTTGCTCAATGGTGCTGCTATCTGTGCATACCGTCTGACAAATCTTCTGTAATAGCTGGTTTGTCCCAGGAATCTCCTTAGACTCTTAACATTTACTGGTGGTGGAGAGGCTTTAATGGCCTCTGTCTTCCTGGGATCCACAAGAAGTCCCCTCTTACACACAATGTGTCCCAAAGCACCCCTGAGTTCACACAGAAAGTACACTTCTCTGGATTCAGGCCCAGACCTCTCATCCTGCATCTGGCCAGACATAACTCCAATTTATGCAAGTGCTCATTCTTAGAGCTGTACACACTGAAATCATCCAAGAACACCTGCATGAAATCATCCAGATACTCATGAAAAGATTCACTTATCACTCTCTGAAAGGTTGCTGGTGCATTACAAAGTCCAAAGGGCATGACTTTGTATGCATAAGCACCCCAGTCTGTGATGAAAGCTGTCTTTCCCTGGTCTTCTTCTGCCACTTGCACTTGATTATAACCACTGAAGCCATCCATGAATGAGTACATCTCATGGCCTGCCACAGTGTCCAATACTGCTTCTGTGAATGGCAAGGGAAATGGATCTTTCTTCGTGCAAGCATTCAACTTCTTATAGTTCACACAAACTCTTAGTTTACCATTCTTCTTGGGAACTATCACAATGGGTGACAACCAAGTTGTATACTCTATTGGGTATATAAACTTAGCCTCAGCCAACTTCTTGATCTCTTCTCCAACCTTCTGTGCATAGTTGGGATTCATTCTGTACCTTGCCTGCTTGATTGGTACTGACCCTGGTTCCAGTTCAATCTTATGCTGACAGATTCAGGTGGTATCCCTTTTAGATCCTCGTAGCTCCAAGCAAATACATCTCTGTATTTGATGAACAAACTCTTAGCTTCTTCAAAGAATTCTGGCTCCAAATCAGCTCCTACCTTCACCATCCTCGGTTCCTCTTCAGTTCCCACATTCACTTCCCTCACCTGCTCATCAGCTGTGATTGTCCAACCAGTCACCACTTCATCCTGTAAACTCACAGTGGCTGGTTCCTCTAGGATTTCCATTTCTCCTTCTCTTTCTTCATAGAAATGTGATGGGTAACTGCTGGTTTCCTCTTCAATTGGTGTTGCTGACACTACACCACAGCAGATACCTCTTAAACAACTTAGGCCTTCCAGCCGCATCTCTGCAACCTGCTCCCACTCTGGGTGTGCAGCGAACAGGGTAGCTTCCTGCTCCTCATCCAGTCCTCCCCTCCAGTCATACTCTCTGACCCCTCGAGGTCTTCTCGTAGCAGGTAATCTACTAGATTTCTTAGTGGTAATTTGTATCTCGTGCATCCCATTATGCACAGTTAGTAACTGAGAATTCCAGTCATGGAATACCCTGGCCTGTTTCAGCCACGGACGTCCCAATAATAAGGAGTAAGCCTCCATGACTTCATCCATCTTCAACACAGTTACTGTGATCATAAAGATCATCTTCTGTATCTGTATCTTAACTCCTCTTATCAATCCCAATGGCTGTACACTTCTTTGATCTGCCATTGTTACTGTAAATGGGGCTGGTTTCATGTTACTTAGACCAAGCTTCTTCCTTAATTGGTCTGTCATGATATTTACTCCAGAGCCTCCATCTATCAGTACATCAGTTAGTTCTGTGCTTCCAATTCTCAATTGGATTACTGGCATAGAATCATCAAAGTCCATGACTGTTTCTCGCCCTTCCGGCTTCACATTATAACTGGTCACCTTGCTGTTCAGGTCTGTGTTTCCTGTCTCCTGGGCAATTCGATTGATTGCTTGATACAGCCTGTGTCTACAATAAGGTGCCACAGCCAATAGCTGTCCAATGGTAATCTCTGCTTTGGTCTGGCATATTACTTCAGCCAAAGTCCCTTCATTACTTTGCATGTCTGCAACTTCTTTCTTCCTTTCATCCTCACTCACTTCTTCTTCTCCATCAGAATCAGAGGAATCTGCCACAGGAATATCAGTACTCTTCTGCATTTCCCTTATGGTATCTGCCACTTCCTTGTGCAGTTCCTTCTCATCTCTCCAAGCCTCATCATCTTCAGGCATATCACTGCCATCTTCATTATCATCATCTTCCTCAACTACTGGAGGTATTAGTTTGGCTTTGCTTCTTGTTACTATCATTGTACTTACTTCTGGTACAACACATGGCCTAACCATGTGAGCTGCCACCACTGGGCCCTCATTCACAGGAGCTCTCATCTCATTCTGGTGTCTAATCCAGAATGAACAGGCTGCCTTGCGATGTCCTGGCTGATTACAATAGTAACACAGTTCTTCACCATTGGGTCCTCGCCCTTGGTCTGCTCTTGGATTATTTCTGTAATCCTGATTCCCTGGCTGGTAATTCCCCCTTGGATTACCCTGATAGTTGCCTCTGGAATTTCCTTGGTAATTCCCTCTTGAATTACCTCTCCCTTCCATGCCATTGTTATAACCACCAGGCCTACCATAGTGGTCCTGATCACTGTTTCTTCTTGGCTGGGGCTGCACTTGATGCACCCTTACTTGCCTAGGTTCTCTTGCAGCTGTCCTTCTGTTGTAGTAACAATTCTCAGTAGAATGGTTATCCATCTTACAGATAGTACAGTGTTTCTCCTTCATGTGGCATTCAGTGGTGGTATGGCCTTCATTCTGGCACTTTGCACACCAAACACCCTTCCTCCAATGTGTTGCAGCCTCTGTGGCATACTTCTTCAAGATTTCTTCTAATCTTTTCTCATAGTTATCCCTCTTCAACTTCTCCTTTCTCTTACTCTTCCTTTTCAGTTCTTGCTCTTCTTCTTCATCTGACTCATCCTCAGAGTCCTCATCATCCCTTTTCTCTCTCCTGAGCATTCCCAATTGCTCAATTCTGTTTGCTGTTTCAAATGCCTCCTCCACTGTATTATGGGGTAACATATCCACTTTCTTCTGCAACTCTGGTCTTAGTCCACTCACAAACCAAGTCTTCTGTAAACCTGGTGCTGGTACAGCAGCCAGCTTTTTCATCATCAATTCCATCTTTTCCATATACTCCTCAACAGTTTCATGCTTCTTTTGCTTTAACTGTTGTAAACTTCCATACACTTCATCCTCAGTTTTACTTGTCCTGAACCTATTTCGGAATGCTGTATTCAAGCCATTCCAGGTTAGGAAATGATTATCAGGGAATCTTGCATACCATTCACTTGCTTTCTTGATAAGTGAACAAGGAAACAATCTCATCTTGGCATCATCGCCATTCTCATTGTTCACTATACACATGTGCTCAAATTGGCTAATGTGTACATCGGGATCCCCTTTTCCTGAATATATTGGAAAATGTGGTTTTGCCCGTGTTGGTTGTAACGCCATCTGTGGCCCTACCTCTGCCCACTGACAGGTGCTGGCACCCTTGCTGGTGCTGGTCCTTGAGGACCTGTTGTAGTTGTGGTGGATCTTCCACCAAGTGGTGGCCCCTGAGCACTCCTTGCTACTGGCCCCACGATATTCACAGTATTCCCAGCTCCAGTTGCACTACTTCCCACACTCCCTGTCCCCCCAGAGCCAGATCCAGGCAGCCCGCCTGATCCCCCTGAGCCGACACCTTCGTTGGCCTGTGATCCAAGTGCTCCACTTGATCCAGGTCCAACGGGTTGGGATGTCCTGGTTGTAGTCTCAACCTCAGCTGTTGGGTCTACTTCTTCATACTCTTCCTCTTCCAATTTCTTCTCTCTATTTTCATCCTCCAAGTTCTGCCCTTGGGTTTCTTCTTCACTCATGTAACTCAACTGCAATGGTGTTGGAGAGTCTGAACTCTCGTTGGCTCTGCCACATTCTCTCCTCCTTCTTCACCCTCCGCTTCAGAAACTGGAGTTCCTGCTTTTGGTGTTCCATGCCAACTCTTATCAAAGATTTCTGTCAAATCTTTTATCCAGGGATGTACCTCAGATCTTTCACCTCGTGATTGATCTTCTTTCCATACCAATTCCCTTAATCTTTCTTGCAAAGAAAAAGAAGGAGTGGCATCCAACTCTAGTTCTTCCGGTATGGGTGATGTACTCTCTGATCTTAATGGTGTGAGAGGTCCAGATGATTCCCCTATGTCTATTCCTCTCTCCCAAAGATATGGATAATTAGCTTTCAGATAGCTTTCTCTTTTTGCTGAATATCTCTGGAGTCTAGCTTCTCTTTCATCACTCATGTCCCATGTCTTTCATTTCTTTTAATGTGGCAATAACCAAAACTCTCTTCTGTAATATCTCTCGTATATGCCTGGGTTTCTTTCAAGCTTCAATGCACCCTTGGCTATACTAGAAGTCTCCGTTACCATATAACCATATGGCAAACAAGTCTGGAAAGCTGTTCTTGGTGTGAGTTTGATCCACAAAATATCCTTTGGAATCCAATTCTTTACCAGTACAAGCTCTTCATGCATATGAGTATAAACATTCACCTTTCTTTCCTCCCAGCCTTCAAACTCTACTCGCTTAATGGATAGCAATGCTATCACATAAACCAGTGTTGGTAACCAACGTGCTCTTCCTCTACAGGCCACCTGATAAATCTTTATCACTCCTTTCTCCAGACCCCACTCAGGGTCAGCATCATGCACTCTCTTAAGAATGTTTTCTTTACAACCGTCTGGCAATTCCAAGAACCTCTGAAAGAATCGTTTGGACAATCTTTCCTTCTCAGTTTCACAGGGAATTTGATTCACATCAAATTCTTTAATTCTCCATCCACCATGATCCCACTAGATGCCTGTCACATCTGGTTGTTCATGACCCAGTTCCCCAGTATGGTCGCCAAATGTCGAGCGGCTTTTACTCACCCACCCTTTGCTATCCGAGGTGGGAACTCCAAGATAGAAGAGTTGGAAATCTCTAAGCACTCAGCCCGCTCAGAACAATCAGTCATGACCTACAGCTAGTGTATCATGGGGGTGTTTCCTATTTGTATTCCTTCCCGTATTCATGTTAGCTAGTTACCTTATTGTTGGTATTTAAGTATCAGATTGCTTCAGCAATCTATCGGATTCCATCAACTCATCCATTCATTCCACAGCTTCACTCAGATCTCTCTACACAGTGTGAGTATGAAGTATGTATCAGATTAATATCTATCAAGTATCAGGCTGAAGCCATGGAGTCTCTAATCTGCTCTACATTACAACTCTACTGCTTGCATTCATCAAGCATCAACAGATCGTTCTCCTCCTACTCCGTGCTCTCCCTCTTTCTACTCAGAGATGCGCTCTCCGCTTCATTTCCCCCAGTGATGCCAGAAGTCCTCCCAGAAGTAGTCATCCCTAGACCTCCCCGCTCTTCGCTTTTTCTACCTACAAGCTGTTCTAATCGCTTTCCTAACTAACCGTCATCCCTGTAGTACACGTTCCTTTTTCAGATGTCGTTTCCCCACCGTCGTTCCCTGCCAATGATAACTGTTCCCCAGCTGTGCTGAGCTGTGACTGGCTGTATCAAACTGTGGCGGGCTGTGACTGGCTGTGTCGGGCTGTGTAGGGCTGTGCGAAGCTGTGGCGGTTGTGTCGGGCTGTGACTGGCTGTGTTGGGCTGTGTCGACTGTGCGAAGCTGTGACGGCTGTGTCTGACTGTGTCGGCTGTGTCGGCTGTGTCGGCTGTGACTGGCTGTGTTGGACTGTGACGGGCTGTGACGGCTGTGTCGGGCTGTGATGGACTGTGTTGGGCTGTGTATCTCCCCCCCTAAAGCCTATTGCTGTCACCCCTAAGGCTCCTGTTGGTCTCAGTCTGTGTAAAAATTAAGGGTACCCCACAGATCCCGTAAAAGCGTCTAAGTCCCAAGCAGCCCTCTAACAGTATGGCCATGCACAAGTTGAATTGTCACTGCTAAGAATGATGATGGGTTGAAAGTGTTTGTGGCAGAAGTCCAGTGAACGACCTTTTGACCATTCATTTGAACAATCATTTGAGATGAACCTCGCGCTAGACTATTGTTTCAAAAACACTACTGATACCCACGTGATTAGCTACATTGATTGCAGGACTTCTCTGGTTGCCTCCGTATTGTTGCAAAGTGATACACAAGACTTTAGTTAACACACTTGCGATGTTATCTAACATCTTGGGTATCTCCCGGCTTTACTATGTCGGGAGACCTCCCGTTGTTGCTTTCTCGGAAGATATCCCGCCTCTCTGGTATGGGAGGTCTCCCGTGCTGTTAAAGACCATTCTTTTCTGCCTGTTTGAGTTGATCAGTCTGACACAAAATATTATTAATAACCCAGGTGATTAACCACAGTGATTAAGGGGATTTCAAGAGTGCATGATCAAACTTACCATGTAAACCACAAGACTTTGTGTATCATTGGCAATGTTATATAAGATCTTGTGGTTTACTTGATAAGTATGGCAAGCCAGAAACTTGGAGTAATTCCCATATTGATTCATTGATGATGGGTCAAATGTGAGTGCTGGCAGAATTTCATTGACGGGAGACCTCCCGTCCTCCCTTTCACTATACTTATTTGAGTCTTATCCGGCGAGGAAGTACCCACATGATTATCCAGATTCATTATGAGTGCATGCACATTCCTACAATGTGATACACAAGACTTTATTTAACACAATGGTGATGTTATCTAAGATCTTGTGGATCAATTTGTGGGTATGGACATTCTAAGTCTCTGAAATTGAGTCCTCTGTTATTGCTTCAAATGATGGGTTTAATGTGTGAGATGGAAGTATGTATGTACGTACATACGTGAGATGGAATAGTTTATAAGGATGTTGTTCCGAATTATATTGAATTTTTGTTTAAGTCCTTTGACGGGACACCTCCCTTCATACATTGCCAATTCCTACTGATACCCATTTGATTAGTAACATTCATTATGGGACATTTTGGGTTGCAGCCAAATAGTTACAGAGGGTCACACAAGTCTTTATGTTACACTCTGGCGATGTAATCTAAAATCGTATGTGGCCTTCATGTAATTCTTGGCATGCACAAGCCTGAATAGTTCTTGCTTACGATGATGGGCGGAAAGTGTGAGTAGGCAGAGGTCCATTGAATATCCTATTTGATTAGAAACAACCCAAGTGATTAGTAACATTCATTGCGGGACATTTCTAGGTGCAGCCAAATAGTTACAAAGGGTCACACAAGTCTTTATATTACACACTGGCAATGTAATCTAAAATCTTGTGTGGCCTTCATGTAATTCTGGCCATGCACAAGCCTGAAATGTGTTTGCTTGGTTAATGCTTGAAATTATGATGGGTTGAAAGTGTGAGATGTCGGAAGTTCCGATTTATTCTAAATAAATTACATCGTTTGACGGGTGATCTCCCGTCGTCCTTCGACGGGAGGCCTCCCGTCCTCCTTTGACCATTAACATCTTTCTGTTGGGACTGCCCAGTTATTGAAAGTTACTAACCGGTTAATTTTTATCCATCAGGAATCAAACTGTAGGGTGTTGGAAGTAACGCACCCTGGTCGTATGGTCTCAGCAAGAGCCTTTCCTGATAAATCCTTCAACCTTATTAGACTGCTGCGTTCAAAGGTTTCCGCTGAACAGGCGCAATCCTCCTCGGAGTCTGAGGGCAGGGGCGAGGGATCTGCTGGGAGTGAGGGTATTGTGGAGTCTTCACCAGTTACACACGCTCGTTCTGAAAGAAGTCAAGGTCGCCAAGAGAGGTCACAAATGTCCTGCGACACTAACTCTCGAAAGGATTTACTAACGCAACGAGATACAGCCGTAAATAGACCTGTGCACTTGGAGGAAGATGGAGATGATAGTGAGACTGAATCCAACGGCGTGCAACAGAGCCCATTTCAGAACCCATTTATCCAGCATTTGACTGGAGTGCATGTATGCAACATGGAGTCAGAAAATATTTTGCCAGACGGGCAAACCAGAGGCCGGCGGACGATGGGCGGTACGCTTCAGTTCTCCCCGGAACCAATATCCTCTAGGCCCCCGAATATCTCAACTTGCCAGCTGTATAATCCTCAGATCGATGCAAGAGTGCGAGTCAACGCGGGCATGCACAGGGAGATTATCAATATTGATGAGGACAAAGTGGTCAACAAGGTTGAGTCAGCATTTCATTCTGGAGGGCCAACGAATGCCTCCATTGACTTTACTTCCCAAGTCCAATATACAGGTGGGGATAGGCTTCTTGCGATATCGGACTTTTCTGAGATGACACCCAGTCAAGTCGACTACGTTCTTTCCGCAGACCTTATCACGGGAGGTCTCCCGTTCTCCAGGGCTCCGCGGCCGGCACTGTAACCATGCTTGTCGTCCTCTCCTGGTGGAACACCGGTCCCCACAGTCACTCAAACTTTTTTACGTCCACAAGACCTCCCAGTAACCGAGGACATCACATCTGTAGGAACCACACCAGTCGCCGAAAGAGACGATGCAAATCTGAGGCAATTACAGCTGTCTACAGTGGAGAACCTCACCCAGTCCCAGACCCAGACAAGGACAATGGAAACAGAGCTTCCCACTCCACAACTACTTCATGGTGTTAGCAATACAGAGCTCATTGACACTCCTGCCAATCCGTTGCCGGCACAATTCCCCATAACCGAGGACATCACATCTGCTGAAAACACACAAGATCTCGTTCGAAACCCTGACACTTTAAGGCAGTCACAGCTGTCCTCCATCGATCATATCCCACAGACGTAGACATTGGAAACGGAGCTCCCTACTGGTGTTAGCATTCCCGCCGCCGAAGGCGTGCTCACGGATGGTGTCGTTGATGGGTTGAGGGCAATTGTTGACGGCTATTGTACCCTTCGACCGTTGGATTGTCTCCGGAGGATGTTGCATCAGATGCTGTGGAGGTTTCCATTGTTAATTCCTCTCCATCAAGGGTGGGCACGGGAGGTCTCCCGTCCTCTTCTTTTGGGAATACCTCAGCATCAGGGCAGTTGAACGTTATTGAGGATCAGGTTGAAGACTCTGGAGAGAATGATATCACCGCTACTGCAGAGGCACTAGCAGGAAATCCTCCGGAGGCTTTTGAGAGGACCCCAGTCA
Organism: Takakia lepidozioides; assembly: GCA_030704615.1. NCBI lineage: Eukaryota > Viridiplantae > Streptophyta > Takakiopsida > Takakiales > Takakiaceae > Takakia > Takakia lepidozioides. Next base: position 68,161,654 of record CM060733.1, on the reverse strand, counting down.
AAGAGAAAGGTTTGTACCTATTGATCACCTTGCTCTCCTTACAATTGAATTTAGGCTGCTTTTGTTCCCTATCTTCGATCCTCATGTATTTGTTTCAAATCAATTGTAGGAGCGCGTGGCGCGGCGTCGAAGAATCTTGCGGAGGTGTGCTCTCTCATTACACTTTCTCACTTTACACCGATTGACATCGTCTTGCTGCCTCTAACGAGACGTCGTTATGGTTCAGCGGCAAAGAAGAGACATAGGAAGCAGAGCCCGAGGAAGCACCAAAGCAATGAGGCAGCAATGGAGAATTCCACCGAGGTGTGCGCTACCATTCCACTTAGTCATTCCAGTTTGTATTTGCACCTGGAAGTCAATTGTATATCATTCTTGATTTCATTCAGTTGAGACCTAACTAATCATCCTTGTCTGTCAGCAGAGAGAAGGTGGAAGACGAAACCAAGCCCAAAGATCATTCGGGGATGTGTCCGCCGCCGAAATTGTCAAAGAGGTATTTGGACGGGAGACCTCCCGTCCCTTCCTTCCCACTTATAACATTTTGACTTATTTCCCGAAGCACAGACTTGGTTTTGTTTAAGTCGCCATAAATTCTAGATTCATCTCCTACTTTACTACACATCAGTAATGTAGTTGCCGATGGTCATATCCAAAGCTAACCGTCGAATCTTGACAGATGGATCATGACCATTTTTGAGCGAGCGCGGCAGCAAATCTCTTGCGCCGTAAGACACGAGTGACGGCCTCCTCTGGAGGTCAAAGAAAGTTAATCATTCTGAGTGTTGTTGGTTTATTGTGCTATAAACCCAAGCCTGTTGGATCACAGAGGTTCCTTGAACATTTCCCTCGTGTCAAAATTCCCTACGATTGGGACAATATCGTTCCTCGTCCGGGTCTTCTGGAATTTCTTGAACTTGCATTCAACCATTACCATGTGGGTATATGGTCCTGTGGAGTTCAGCATATGGTTGAGGCTCTTCTTGCATATCTTCTCCCGAAGAATATGGTCAGGAAATTTTGCTTTATCTGGTGTCGGGATACTTGCACCAAGCTTCCTGCCTACATTGCCTCAACACAGCCGTTCTACATTAAAGACATGGTTGGTCTTTGGGAACACTTCGGGAGAAGTTGTAACCCTACGGCCTAAAAGGCCAAACGCTTTTGATTGATGAGCCTACCAAAGCCCTGAGGAACCCTTTGAACACTGAGATCCTTTGATGGCGCTCTAACGCCGATCGTCAAGGAGGGACGAGATTCTTTTGTTGAGGATCTTGTTGATGCTTTATGGCCATTCCTTTCTGGCATGATGTCATCTCCGACAGTTCAAGAGTACATGGAGGAGAATTACTGGAAGTGTACAAATGTTCATATGCCTGTCGATAGCTCTCACCCTGATTGGATTTGGCTAGCGAGATATGCAAATCCCCTAGGGATTACTGACCCTTGTGTGTTTTAAGGTATGTTCCCACCTCTTTGCTTTCAACTTCTTCTTTTTATGTCAACCGATGTGTCTTGGAGTAGTAGATGTTAGAATGGGTCAGTAAGCACGGGAAGTCTCCCGTCCCTGCTGTGCACCATGAATCTGGAAAGTATACTGATTTGTCTCATGGATTGGTTTATTTGTTCCAGTCAAGGCCAAGCGTCATATGAAGTCAACATCCGACAATAAGAAGGATGGACATACCACACCAACAAGCCAGGAGGGTCTCTGGAGGGATATGAGTATTTCTGAGGAGGAGATCTACTTGCGAGCACAACGCCCTCAGACAGATGCAGGGCAACGGAATGTCCATCTGGGGAGATTTGGGATCAGAGTAGAATCCGCTACCCGGTCTTACTAGTCGGGTGACAATCTTCCACCAGTTGGGATATTGTAAATAATGTACATTGACAATGACGCTATTCTCTAAGCGCAAATTATGAATCCAAATGGTTCATTGTTTTTCATTCATTTCATGTCCAGAACGATGGATACCATGGTTGTGCTCTGTGTTCTTTGTGTACTCTTTGTTCGGTTTTGAAATTCATTACTCATGTTGATATGAGAGGTAACACCACGGGAGATCTCCCCTACCTGACTATGTGCATGTTTTGGTTTCGTCATCACACCCGTCAGACTCTTTTAGACTAGAGAGCGTGAGTAAGGACGGGAGACCTCCCGTCCTCTTTGCCTTTCTATTTGTGCTTGTTCCTGTCAGACCCCTCATTCTCTTATGGCTTTGGTGGGTTGTTGTATCCTGTGCATGTTTACCTCTCATTTTAATTTGACTATGCCTAATGTGTATCGCTAATTGGGAGGGGAGACCTCCTGTCTGTCCTGGTCCGCATGTGGTTTGTGTGTGGAGCTATGACTTACATGAATGAAGAATAATCGGTTCACGGCCTTGCCTGTGACCTTGGAATCCGCAAGGTGGTTCTTATTTTATGGATGACGCTCTTGAGGAACCGGTCTGAGACTGGAGGACGATGATAGACAGGGTAAGTCAGTCCTGTCGAAGGGCTGAGACTCGAGGACGATGATAGACAGAGATAAAGAGTCTTGTCGAAGGGCTGATGCATTGGAGCCGAATTGTTCGAATGAATTGGCTTCTATAGAAACTATGTTCAGTATTGGTTTGCGTCGAAGACTATGCTTTTGGGTCCTATGGGATGGTGATGGTTGATTAGTGCCCATAGCTAGGGACCTCAATGGCTGTACAAATTTGGTTTGGTGATGCTCTAATAAATTACTCTGGACATTTTGGGACGTATCTCGACGGGATGTCTTTACTATGTTTTAATCATAGATCGGGAGATCTCCCTTGCCTCAGTGGAGATGTCGAACTTGGGACAACAGTCACAATTCTCCTGTACTTCTGGAGTGACAATGTTTGGCAGTTTTTGGTAGGCTAATATTAAAAAAATGAAGCAACTGTGATTGACAGGAGGTTTCCCGTGCTACCCGTGAAACTGTAGAAAACTAGGATTTCAACTCATATTAGGGATGTGATCAGGGTATGGATTCTCTGGGAACAGCAATATTTACTAAACATCTACTACAATAAACTTAATAAAATAATTTAAATTTGTTTTTATATTGAATTTTTATTCAATTTAAATAAATAAATATGTTATTCCTGGACTTTGGAAAGTCTACACTTACTTAAAATCCAGTTCTATTTGGGGTGGGACTTTTTACGAAAAGTGTTAAATATATCATATCTATAATCTAAAATTAAATATTTGGATAAATTCCCTCAATTTGAGGTACCTATATAGACTTTCATGGAGGAAAAATCTGCCTCTTTTGGTCCACCGTACCCTGCAACTGCCCTACTATGGCTGTATGGCTTTGACATTTTAGGACTTGGAACATTTTGGTCTTATGATATATCACCACATGTACTCCATGCACGGTTTTCCTAGCCAAGGGTTTTGTCCTCGGCCCAATCTGCAAGTGCCAAGTTTTCCCTTGGTAGGCTTTTCACCCAGCAGAGGAGGGTGATTTTATCAAAATATTTTACTTATTATTTCTTATATTTTACCTCGTGGAGCTCGGGATTTTCCGAGGGGGGTAGGCTTCACAGATGTGAAGGCCCATTTCCTCCTGGTGACTTATTTTCTTATTTCATCCATCCATCTATACTCATTCATCTAGTGTATTTTTTCGCTTAGTGTACTGTTAAACCGTTACACTCATAGTTAAGTTAGGGGTTAGTTTATATGCTGGCTTCATCTTGGCCGTCCAATCAATCTATGGCTGGAAAGAGGCGCCGTGGGCTCAACCTATTGCGGCTCGCCACGCGGCATGCAACAGGCACCTAGGGTTAGTGTATAAAGCGGCGGCATGACTTGTATCAGACGGCCTAATGTACTCTGGTGAAACGTATGTGTAAAGGTGTGAGAGCTTCATTCGTGTTAAGGAATCCTGTCAATTGTAGTGTGAAGATCCTCCTCTTCTGTGCTTACATGTTCTTCTTTGCTTCGCCCCTGTCATTTGTCAAGCGCCTTGTGAGGATAGGAGATTATTCCCTCTCGCTTGTTTAAGGCTTCTTATCCACTTGACTCACCAGATTCACAACTTGCACAGACAGGACTGGGGAATTGTACAAGATATTCACTGCAGCTCAGTGCATCCTGGAACTAAAACTATCCTATATAATGGGCCCCAAGGAAGTTGTGGAGTAGATATTTGATGATAGCCATGGAAGTTACTGCCTCGAACCCCTCATTTCCCCAAGTTGTTTAGTGCAGATGTTTGGAGATCTATTCACTGCTGCCTTCAGGCAGGAAACTGGTGAAACAACTGAACACCCTCTCTCTGCTTTGTAAGAAGTGCTTGTTTCATGCAAAGGCGGCAAAGTGGGGCAAATGTTGCCAAACTGCTATCTTCAAACCAGGAGCCAGTTCTACCAGGTGGGCTACTGTCCCCTCATCTCCCACACACACAGATTAGCTGTAATGAGATTTGCGGCGAGCATGACACAGCAAAAAAATGCATCATTAACAATAAGGCTTTGTTCTCTTTCAAAAGCATCTAAATTGGCCATCCCTGCATAGAACACCCCAGTGGATCTGAATTCTTGGGAAAATGAGTTGAAGTTAAGCCATAGGAAAACCAGGTTCAAATCTGGAATTTCACATCTCTACCAGCCAGATGCACTACTATATCGAGCACTCCCAAATTGTGGTGCCCACTTTCCATTTCCAACATAGGCAAGTCTATTGTAACAAGGCTATGGCAGGTGAATTCTACCGAGTCAATCTTTCGGTCTGTGAAGAAGGAACCCCCAAATAAACTAACTCCATCAATATTGGCATGCAATTTGAATGCAATATCATGTTGTACAATTCCCTTATGAAATGACAACCCGGGGGCACTGCCACTTACCAGGCTACGTAAACATAACATCTACCCACACATCTTCAATTGACACAAATGTGGGTGGTCACCATTGCAATAGATGGATGACAACCTGACAATTGCAATTGTGGTGAGTACCGTACTACATGAAATCAAAGGGCAAGAGAGTCAAAGGGCAAGAGAGTGGCGCTAGATGTGGGCCCACCAACTGGATGTTTCCACAAACAACAGGTTAGCTTCTTTTATCAATCCTTAACCTTCCTCACCAAACTCTCTTGTGAATCTCTCTTGGATTTCCAGGTCGTCCTTGCTGACAGTTGGCCTTTGCTTTGCCAATACCTTGTCAAAGTCACCCTTTGCAATTGGCGGGGGTAGGATCTGCAGAGAAACAGGTACAATCTTAAGCTTTTTACCCTTAACAAGCACCGACAACATGAGCCCCTATGCTCCAATCACACTTGGGCAGTGGACACGGTCTCTCTGCCAGTAAACTGAACTGGCAGAAAAAACTCTCCCTCTCTCTCTCTCTCTCTCTCTCTCTCTCTCTCTTTCAATCTCTCTCTTTTAGGCAGAAAACTTCCCTGAACTTTTTCCAGTCTGTGACATGGGGGAGGGCATCATGGATGACCTCAAGGGTCTACCCACTCTCGGCACTAGACTGAAATTTAAACTCAGGGTGGGAAACCTACCTTTGAATAGCAAACAGACGCAGAGAGGAAAGGGAGAGTGCAATTGCCCGTTGTGTGGGCAACCTGAAGACAATATTCATTTTCATTGTCCGGGGTTCTCTCACCAGAGAGACGCTCTCTTCAAATCCATCAAGGGAATTGTGCCTGTACCTCTGTTACCAACTTTGAAAGTCTCGAGGCTGAGCCAAAAGCCCAGGCCCTTTTGGGGCCTAGTTATTGGGCAAACCACACACAGCAGGTTGATGCTTGTGTAAGGGGATTTCTAGAGGATATCTGGAAAACTCGGATCAATTGTTTATTCCAAGGTAAGTCTTACTACCGGCATCAGCCCCTAACAAAGGTAGGTTCTGTCCCTTTCTGTTCCGCTCAAACTGGGCGCGGGGTCAATGGCCACAAGGCTACGGCAAACAACGTATTATGAGTACATTCTCTTTCAATCTGGCAAGCGCAAAGCGTTGGGTCTCACTAAAAAATTTCCACTGCAGAGGTGATCAACTCTGAAGTAAAAAAACCATGCTTTGCTGCCTTGAAGTATGCATCGCCGGTATGGGTTGATAACTCCAACCAGGCTAAAGTCTCTAGAATCCATTCAAGTGGGGGTGCTTAAGGTGTGCATGTCAGCATGCTCCAAAACAGCCGATGTGGCTGGTCGGGGTGAGTTTGGCATTCCTCCCTTAAGCTCCCGACGAGATGAATTCAAGGTCAGATGGTGGGGTCAGCTGCAACGTATGACTAATATCAGAGATCCTAAGTTAATCGCCTCTATATCTTGGAAGCAGGATCGCCCTGTCAAACAGGCTAAGTCCTGGCGGAAGAGGGTAGAAGAGATTCTCAAGGATCTGAATCTAAGTCTGCAAGTCTTGACCCTGCTGGATAAATCTGACTTAGAGGCTGTAGTGTCCAAAGCCATGTCTGTTGCCAGCAGATTGTCTGATGAAAATGAAGTTAGGCAGAAAACTTCCCTGAACTTGTTTCCAGTCTGTGACATGGGGGAGGCCATCATGGATGACCTCAAGGGCTTACCCACTCTCGGCACTAGACTGAAATTTAAACTCAGGGCGGGAAGCCTACCTTTGGACAGCAAACAGAAGCAGAGAGGAAAGGGGGATTGCAAATGCCTGTTGTGTGGGCAACCTGAAGACAATATTCATTTTCTGATTCATTGTCCTGGGTACTCTCACCAGAGAGACGCCCTCTTAAATCCATCAAGGGAATTGTGCCTGTACCTCTGTTTCCCAACTTTGAAAGTCTCGAGGCTGAGCCAAAAGCCCAGGCCCTTTCGGGGCCTAGTTATTGGGCAAACCACACACAGCAGATTGATGCTTGTGTAAGGGGATTTCGAGAGGATATCTGGAAAACTTGGATCAATTGTCAGTTCCAAGGTAAGTCATACTACCGGCGTCAGCCCCAAAGGTAGTTTCTGTCCCTTTGTGTCCGCTCAAACTGGGCAACTGGTCAATGGCCACAAGGCTACGGCAAACAACGTCTTGTGAGTACATTCTCTCCCTCTCTCCCTCTCTTGCGGATGACTTCGCAGGCATAGAGGAGACTCCATCCAGTTCTTCAGGAGTTGATTGATTGCGTGAAGTGATACTTTGACCTTTGGGGCTAGAGGCTAATGTCAGAAAATGCGCAGTGGTGGCATTCAACGACTGTGGGGAGGGAGGAGGCGACCTCAATTGGCAGTGGGGAAGCCAAGAGATTCCTGTCCTCCCTTCCTACACATACTGGCGTTGAGTTCTCCTCCAACTGTAATTGGGAAGCACATATACAAAAAGTGATTCAATCTGGCAAGCGCAAAGCGTTGGGTCTCACTAAATTTTTCCACTGCAGAGGGATCAACTCTGAAGTAAAGAAAAACATGCTTTGCTGCGTTATTAGGCCTACCTTGGACTACGCATCTGCTGTGTGGGTTGATACCTCCAACCAGGCTAAGTCTCTAAAATCCATTCAAGTGGGGGTGCTCAAGGACCCTGGCAGGACCAGCAGGCAGACCAGGAAATAGTGGTTGTGTAAACCACATTCATAGAAGAACCCCCCCCCAACTTCACTCAACCAGCTCTCTCTTTCTCCCTAATTCCCTTCTTTATCTCTCCCCCAGGGAGGGTTGGTCACCTTGGCTGCATGTCCTTCAGAAGCAAGTTCCGCCATGGTGGTCTGGACGGCGCCAGGTTGACGAGGCCCACAAGGCATCCATATTTCCTCACCTTCTGGGGTAGTCACTTCCTTGAAATGCATTGCATCCTGTGTCTTACGGACTGGCTCAAATAACACATCTTTGACCTGCATCGACCCACACTCTCATTAATTCCACCCCCAAATAACTCGAATTACGCTGTTTTCACAACAGCATTGAGCAACAGTGCAATTCACTCTCTGGCTCTCTGGCTCTTAGGCTCTATGGCTGGAAGACCTCAATGGGTACAATTGCTCTTTATTCCGCACCCAGGCAGTACTGGCAAGGAGTAGACAGGCCCACAACAATTCTTGACTAGTTAACATCCTTGCCATGGATTGATAAGCTTTTGTCAAGAGGCCGTCTCGTCAGGTTGCTTCCTCAGACTCAGTATGCAAGGTGGCATGTCTATAGATAACACTGACTGCTCTCCAGCAGCCACAGAGAGCTTCTCACATACAAGCACAGGGATAGTAATGGATAGGGAAAATAAAAAGCGTCACATGATGAAGGTTTTCATAAGATGGCTGGTTAAGGTGGAATCCCTGCAGCATACTGGGACGCCAGACCTACGGACAATTGAGCTATAGTCAGGTCTGAAAGCCTCAGCGTCCAGCTACAAGACAATCTTGGGTATTTCTTTTGTAATCTCTAGATGGAAACGAGCCTGCTCAGAGGGTATGAGGTCAAGAGAGTGGCTTACACAAACAGCAACATCTGAACCTGAAAACCCATCCGTCTTCCTTGCCAAGTCCTCAAAATCGTGCTCAGTCAAATTGTGGGGTGTATCCCCTAAATGAACCTGTAGGATTCCATTGCAAACTTAAGGGATGGGAATTTGGTCCACAAAGTGACAAATACAATGAATGCATTTGAAATAAGAAGCCGTACATCTTCTCATCTAACAAAAACAGATGCCTAGGCATATGAGACGCCTCTATGGAACAAGATGCAGACCGGAATAAGAGTCCCTGGGAGACACCCTGCTTTTTTCAGTTAAAGGTTGACTGTCATAGCACTTGGCTGTGTAATGGCTCCAAACTGTACTTCCCTACCATTCTGCCCAAGAGAACGTAAAAGAGCCTTCAAAGTGTCAACAAGTGAAAAGTATTTGTTGCCAGGAAATTTCACATTATTGTCTCACTCTGACACTGGTGGTGTAAATGCAACCCCTTTACATAATAGTTCATCTAAAATTCAAGAGCTAAATGATTGTTCTGAGGACAATGAAAAGAAAAACGATGGACTTGGAAACGGTACCTTAAACATGTGTTGTCGAGCTTTCAGATCGGGCAACGGAATGTATATGCGCTTGTCAAAACGCCGCCTCACTGCCTGCCTTGCAACTCTCCCATAAGATGTGTGCCTTAGCAACACCACTACCCTATCTTTGGACTCAATTAAAACCAACTGAGATACAGAAGAACTGGCCAACATAATTGCCAGGTAGACTCTTCAGTAATTCACCTCTACCAGAGCAGTAGTTCTCAGAGGGAACGAGGCACTAATCTATGTATACTTCACACAACTTTTCTTTGTTTAGACTGCTGCACTTGATCTGTAAAGAAAGGACTTTCACCTGGTCCAATGAATATGGTGTATTGGTAGCCGCCAACACTAGCACCTTTGTGTCGTTGTTGCCCACACCCTACCCAGCAATCATGGTTTCTACTGTCAGAACAAGTCCTACACAAAAGTAAAGGGAGAAGCCAGAGAGATGTGCATGCCGTAAAAGGCATGTGTGGCATCACTGCCAAAGAAAGAGATGTACCCAAAGCACATCCACTGCCTTGCACTTCTACATGTCAATGTGAGAGCCTAGCAAACTCTGAACTCAGATTTGAGAGGTAACCAAAGACTAAAAAATAGCCACATCAAGGTAAAGAAGAGCCCAGGAGATAAGAACAAATGAAAATTTGAGACAGATGCTGATTTCTACAGATGCATTTAAGACACTTCCAATTATGGTAGTTCATCTGACAGCGCCAAAGCGACCCATATCTGGAAAGAAGTGAAAGGCTTCAATCTATGATATAACTAAAACACTATTTTGCAAAGATGTGACTCGACCAGGAATTACCACTAGTAGAAAAGAGTGAGAGAAAAGGAGGAACATCTTACCTGCATTTGCACTAGCAGCTCAGTCTTAATACGACGTGAGGCCTCGCTCTCATTCCCTTCACCTCGGGTGCCAGCTAATGAGTCAATTTCGTCTATGAAGATGATGGAGGGTGCAGCCTCCCGAGCCATTTGGAAGAGGTTAGCCACTAGTTTCTCACTCTCCCCCATCCACTTGGACACCAGGTCTGATGATGAAATGCTGCCCACACCAAAGCAGATTGCGCACCACAAACAAAGCGCACCATTCCACCACCCACAAATTCCAATGGTCCCGACACCTGGCTAGTTAGAAAAGCACGACCATACTAATTGCCTTTCTCTGAAAAATAGATAGTTTAACAGCAGTGCAACCCTGCCATAGATTTCCATGATTGAGAGCCTGTGCCCATTTGGGATTCCTGGTTGCCTCAGTGCAACACCTGGCAGCAGAACACTATAGTTTATTGGACCCTCCCTGTATCTCTTTCCACACATATGTGCGCCCCCCCCACCCCTAATCCCCAAAAATCAAAATGGTGTGAAGGGCAGCAACACCTGAAAAAGGTGGAGTCAGCCTCAGTGGCTACCGCTTTTGCAAGATAAGACTTTCCTGTCCCAGGTGGTCCATACAACAAAAAGGCTCTCCATGGTCTCCGCTTCCCTGCGTTCAACCAAATCACACCCTTTTCAACGAATGTCTGGATACGTACTTGGCGAAAAACAGCTAATGCAACACCAGGGGCGAATTTTCCCCCTCGAAACACCCCTTTCGAATCCCTCTCCGCATAGACAAACCCTTATAGTGCAACTCCCGTTGTCTCTCAAACCGGGACACTCGAAACCTAGAGTGCAACTGTAATCGACATATCTACTTAAATTAACGATCAACCACCCAGCAAGAGCTAAACTTCATGCGGCGATGAAGACAAGACCGTGAGGGTTCAACGACCATCGTTAACAATATAATCCGTTGAACACCCCAGGGACTACGGTGTGAGCGCGCACCAGTGAAGAACTGAGGAAACTTGACCGGAAGGATGACAGCTTCTTGCAGTGCCTGCTTGGCGCTCTCTAGACCTGCAACGTCAGCCCATCGCACATTGGGCTTCTCACGGATGACGGCCGAATTCAGGCCTAATCGCAGCTTCGCTTGCTCCGGGTCCTCGCCATCCCCTCCATCCCCATCCTTGGCCCCTGACTTTGTCTTAGGTTTTGTTGCCACTGCTGCATCCCCATTAGCCGTGGGTCCTGTAGGATCTCCCTCATCTAAAACTGCCCGGATCTCCTCAGCCCTGCGGAGATAATCTGTGAATTTCTGAGTGATGGCTTCCTTGATCTTTGGGTTCTTCTCATATTTGAGGTGAGTCTTGAAGTACTCTAGTGCATTCATGTACAACGGGAAAGCCTTGGCATAATTGCCTGCATTGTCCTCCTGCACTGCTTGCTTGACATATTCTATCGCCTGCTCTTTGAAGTTGCTGTACATGGCGCCTCGTGTGATGCTCTACTCGCGACACTCGCAGCCCCGACTACTACAACACCACCTTATAATCCCAGAGCATGCTTGCCACACCAGCACGACGCCCAACTCAGCAAAGATCCCCACAGCTTACACAGACTGACCTCCAATTACAACACCAATGATATCAATCGAATCCGAATGCTAGAAACAATGGTGATCGAGCAGAAGAAGAGCAGCGGAGAGAGGGCAGGCTTCTTCCTCGAGACCACCCTGTGGGTGGTATAGACCCCACGTTTCGCCAAAATGGCGATTTCTTTCATCACAAAGGGAATTCTTTTCGGCTATGCATTCCTTGAAGAGACAGGGAAATTATCTTTTGAAATGTAAACAGACAAATCTCTCTTCTCTGAACCAAAGTTTCCGAAGGGCCCAAGCATTGCAATCTTCCCATCCAAAGCAAGAGAATGGCTTCAATCCCCAAACAGTCTCACCGTTTTCGGTCTTCCAAGAAAAAGTGAAATAAAGAGATTAGCCAAGAAATGGGCCAAAGTCAGGAAGGTCTGTGCTTCCGCTTTGGTTTGCCCCTTGGACTGGTCAACTTCTCTACCCCATCTGTGTTAGGGCCTGGCCACGCACTTGGCGATTTAGCCATGGCTAAGTTTATGTAGCTGCCGCATTACGTCATTTAGTCACTATTAAAGTTAATCAAAGTTAATCAATGCTAATCTTCACTAATCATCCCCTAGTATTTTTCCGACGAGATAACCCTACCCACTGCCACCCCTACCCACCGCCACGCACTAACTTTAACCACGGGGGCAGCATATGGAAAATTCCATCGCTCCCCGTTCTACCTCCTCTCTTGCCCATCCGTCTTCTCGCAGACCGGAAGCCATCGTCACCTTGCTTCCTCGCTCACGATCATATTGCAATCAGTCATGAACATGCTCGGACAAGCGCTCTCTTTGGAAGAACCTTACAGCAATGCTGGAAACGGCGAGCGGAGAGGAAAAGTCTGCCAGGCTTGAGACCCTCGATAATGCATTGACTCCCAATGGACTAGAAAAATTTCCGGAGAAAGTAAGGCCCTCCGTTCTAAGTCCCAAAGTGGACCTCACACAACCTGACATTCCTGCCGACTACAGTAGTGGGTGAATAACAACAGACAAGATCAACAAGTCCGACATAGAAATAAACATTGGGTGGGCAAAGTCGAAATGAAATGGTACTTGATGAAATGGGCAATGATGTAGCATACTTGCTCCATTCGCCATCACTTTCTCCAGTCATACAGGCCAAATTGGCATGATCTTCAAGATGTACCGCAATTGTGTCGGGTACACACAACTCCATTCAATGGACGCTTCGAATGCCTGTTAGCCAACGTGAGGATGGGGCGTTGTTCCACCGGAAGGTTGCTAGGACGCATAGATCAAATACTTTTGGTAAATGTGGAAGACACATGACAAGTGCTAGAGTTGGCAAAATTTCTCGCGTGACCCAAATTGTCCAAACCAGATTAGAAAACACTAGTTCATGATTGTAAATTTATATTTAGAGTCTTGATCAATTGATTCATTCTTTGCGCTGCTATGCACTACGCGAGCAGTTGCAACTTCTGGATCAAAGACGTGAGCGTACATTACAATATATATCATTGACTTTTAACAGCTCATTATCTATACAGTTTCAATCTCCTCGAGGAGATGTAGGGCAACAGCTCTGTACCGTATCATGCTAGCAAATGTTATTAATACATCTTACAAACTGAGACATTATGTCAAATCTCTAATTCTCTAAATTTTAAAGACCTTGAAAAAAGCAAAAAGTGAGACCAACTTACTATGTACACTGCTGTAAGTTCTACAGTCTGATACACACTTCCGGGCAGAGATCCACTGACCACCCAAACACCCCAATATCCATCATCACTGACTCTTCTGGGTGAACAGCATTTTAGACCTTCTCATGCCTAGCCATCTGACTAGATCAGGACTATCTTTTTGTCTTCACCAACAACCCCAAAATCACATTATCTTGTCTTGCAGTCAGACCGCCTCTTCGTTCATTCGATTCTAGTCAGACTTGCTGACAGCTGCTCACAAAGTAGTTTGACTGAACCCATTCCGCGTTCTTCTCAGTAGGAGTTAGGCACCTAATAGCTGGCTTCCCCCTCCCAAAGATCAAATCATTTTCCTCAACGATATCAAAATCTCAAAGAAAAATCCAATTCGAAGTCTTTTCTTTCCTAAGTGGCCTTTGAGTCTGGAAAGTGTAGCCATTTGATGAAACGTTTAGGCCAAGATCATTTGCGCATATATTTATGTGAGTTTCCAAAACTAGCTCAGGTTGTCTCGTGCCAGAAACTGCCCACTTGAGGTAGTCTACAACTAGGACAAGACATATATAACTGTAAGTCTGGCATATATAGAAGCAAGGACACGACATATATAACAAGTCTGGCAAGATTGGCATCAACGCCAGTGAGGGCCATCACAAATTGCTACATCCCATTCTCAAGCCTGCAAACACTGAACCCCACTCACCGAAATGGATGTTTTAATGAGAGAGAGAGAGGACTCCGGCCGAGGCCGGCGTAACTAAGAGCCAAGTAACCGAGGTATGAGGTACCTCTAGGTACCTCGGGTACCCTGGGGTACCAGAGATGGGGTGGATTCGAGTTTTCGCTTATTGGTTATGATGGCTGTGAGAGAGCGAAGTGTCGTAAGGTGAGCAGAGATTACGAATAGGTTTAGGTTCGGGGGGGGCTTGGAATTGGATGTATTAGCCAGAAAGGGTGCGAATGTGCAGTGTGGATGGGGTCTATGGAGGGTTCTACTGGGGGTTTGGAGGCCCTTAGTTGGGCAAGGAGGTCAGCCTCCTCGTTCCCGTTGATTCCGGTATGTGAGCGTACTTTAAGAAATTGAATGGGTTGGTTGATTGAGATGGCTAAAGTGATGATTGCTGAGATAAGATTACGATCTGGGTGGTGATGGTGGGAGGATGGGCTGGCTATGTGGTTTCGCAAGAGAAAGAGCGAAGTTAAGCTGTCTGTAAAAATATAGTATGGTGAGGGGAATGCATGTAGTTGTGAGAGGGCTTCGTAGATGGCCATAAGTTCGGCACGTAGTATGGTTGCAGGGCCCGGAAGTCGGTGGGTTGTACCAGTGTTAGTGGCCGCGTGGTAGACTCCATATCCGGCGCAGGAGCCAGCTTAGGAGACATCTGTGTAGTGTGCATGTGCTGAGGGGTATTTTAAAGAGGTAGGGCCTAGATGAATTGGAGGTGCTCCAACATGGGTGATATTGAGTGACGGGATGGGGCGGGGAGGAGTCGGAATCCATGTTTTGTTTGTTTTTGGTCTGTAGGGGGATCAAGATGGGGCGTGTAAAGGTGGCGTTGGAAAGGATGTGATGACCATGTTGTGAGTGTCGGACAGTAACAGTTTAAGGTGGGTAGAGAAGTCTATAGGTATATGGGTGTGGGAAGCGTTGTGGACTAACAAGATTAGGGTTAGAGTGGGTTCTTTGTGCCGTAGGTATTTAGGAAAGGGTGGGTTGCGTATGTATCGAAGTTGTTTGGATTCAATGGCCTTATTTATCCTTCCAAGCTGCGATTTGGAGTCTAGGTGCAGAAGCTTCAGCACATCCAGTATAGATTGAGCGGGCTGTGCGAATTTAACGTTGTTGCCCATAAACTCCCCTCGACGCAATTTCTATGGAGGTGAAGCAGATTTTCCCGGAGTGCTCTCCCACCTTCCACTACTGGATCTAATAACCACACATTCATCGTTGTCGCCACTAGAAAGCTCAATGCTCTCAGTTTTCACCACATTAGCACCACGGACGGAAGCCAGAGTAGGATGCTCACGAGTGGTCGACAGCCTATCTATCGTAGCTCGGACACCAAATACTTTGTATACGACCTCACCTGTAAATGGCAGAACCCATGACTTGTTCTCGTCGTCTCGAACTGGATCCAAGATGCGGGTTTCGGTGACGCCCCCTTCACTGACCCCCTCCACCTCAACAACAACAGAGAGAGGGTCCAGATTAAACCTTCCAAGTATTACTTTGTCAAGCAGGAACACCTGGTCTCCCTATGCCTTCACCTTCACAAGATCGGAGGACGGTGGACATTGCAGCCTCACGCACCCTTCCATGTTCGGCTGCTTCAAGCCTGTGTCGCTGTCCGGGACTCCGACGTACAAACTGGAGTACTCTGTCGAATCTACCCAATGTATGAGCACTGGGGCAGATGAGGAGCACATGACCTATTGCAAGCATGCAACGCAGTTTACGATTTCCTAACGAACTGTACGTCAACAATGGTAAGAAATAAATGCAAAAGGAATATTTAATGGATTTTAGGTCGGATGAAAACTGTCTGCGCAACAATTGGCGGCGGCACGTTCAGCTGGCAACGGCCATTTCAAAACAACCATTAACCTCCTCTTCATCTGAATTTGTTCTACGCCACAGGGGGATGTCTTATTGTCGTTGCCGACCACGCCTATTTGAAAGGCATGAACATTGTGAAATAGTTAGTGGGACAGGTTTTCTTCCGTAGTCGGTACCGACTACATACAGTTGAAATTAATTCCGGCGACGGATCAGGCAGATTTACATTGAATTGGAAGACGAATCGGAGTAGTCGTTGGCGACTATACCAGTTTTTGTTAAAGTCGGCCAACAGATCTGCCAAGGTCGCTAAAGATGTTCATTTCATGTGGCTTTTTGGCAAATTGGCCTGCGAACGGAATAGTCGGCAGCGACTATTGATTGTGGAATAGCTTGAGGGGTAAACGCGTCGATGGGGAGGCAAATGATTTATTCGTCTAATGTGTCTCCACACATGTTCCAGCACATGGGGGCAAAAGAGGGGCTTCAACCACATCCGTTCAATGGGTGCAATAGCTGTGCACGCATTGCAGGATTTCTTTTTCGCATTGAACAAAAACCAGATGACAAATGAACGCCTCATTGGACAATTGAACGAATTTTGATTGATCTCGTATTACACTGGGACGTATTAGAGGGTACATTGAACACACTGGCCAAGTTTCAAAGCGAACGAAAATCATTTGGATGGGCAACCATCCGTTGGCCCATTGAACGAATTTCGATTGATCTCATATTACTCTGGGGTCTCTTACATGGCACATTGAACATAGTGGCCATGTCTCAAAGCGAACCAAAATCATTTCGACGGCCAGCCATCCGTTGAGCCATCGAATGAATTTCGATTGATTTGATATTAGTCCGGGACCTGTAAGAGGGCGTCTCGAGCATACTGGAAAAGTTTGGAAGCAAACAAAAATGATTTGGATGGGCAACCATCCGTTCACCCGTTGAATGTATTATGTTGGATTTGCTATTACTTTGGGACTTGTTGGACTGCGTTTCGCGTGCTCATGCTTTTTTTTTCATTCCGTTTTTGAATGGGGCGTGTAATGACTCCATATGCAACGTGCGTGCCAAATTTGGGAGTAATCAAAATTCATTTGGACCCAAAACCACAATTTCTTGCCTGTTTTGCACTCCAAACTTGATTTGTGCTCTACTTCATGCACTATTTATAGAGAGTTTTGCAATAGTGAGCAAAGAGAACAATTTTTTTTTGGGGCATTTTAGATTGGTCCAAATTTTGGCGGGGGAGTAGCAGTACGATGCTTGAAGCCGCAAAACAAAATTGAGCCAAAAACAAAATGGATACGTGCCAGAAACCCCCAATGAAAGGCAGTGCAAACCTATTTATTGGCTTAAAATTAATTTAAATTCAATTACATTATGGAATGGCTTGGTGTCGATGGGGAGGCAAATGATTTATTCGTCTGTTGTTTCTCTGCACATGTGTCGCACACATGTTCAAGCACATGCGGGCAAAAGAGGGGCTTCAACCACATCCGTTCAATGGGTGCAATAGCCGTGCACGCATTGCAGGATTTCTTTTTCGCAATGAACAAAAATCAGATGACAACTGAACGCCTCATTGGCCCATCGAACAAATTTCGATTGATCTCATATTACACTGGGACCTATCAGAGGGTACATTGAACACACTGGCCAAGTCTTAAAGCGAACGAAAATCATTTGGATGGGCAACCATCCGTTGGCCCATTGAACGAATTTCGATTGATCTCATATTACTCTGGGGCCTCTTCCATGGTACATTGAATATACTGGCCAAGTCTCAAAGCGAACCAAAATCATTTGGAGGCAAATGATTTATTTGTCTATTCATTTATTTGTGATTAATCGTTAATGGTGAAAAGGATAAACCAAAGGTTCCTTGATAAAAAAAAATTTGAATGATTTGAAATTTTGCCAATATGTTCTACATGCCTCTTACATGGACCGGACAAGTATGAGATCAATAAAAAATGGTTCACAGGAGGAACCAATGGTTACTTGATGTGCCGATTTCTGAATGCTTTCAAACTTTGCCATTGCATTGTACATGCCCTCTTAAAGGTACCGGACAAGTATGATTTCGATTTAAAATATTGCAATGGGTGAACCAATGGTATCTTCATTCATCAATTTTTGATTGTTTTGAAACTTTGCCAGTATATTGTACATGCCGTCAAACAGGTACCGAACAAGTATGAGGTCATTCAAAAAGGGTTCAAAGGATGAACCTCGTATTTCCAAAAATTACGTAGACTATACAGTGGGTTGCACATTTAAGTTTTTGCAGCCTGAGACCTTTGGCCTACTCCCTACGTTTCTAGCATTTCTAGTCATCTTCATCTAGATTTATTACTTCGTTGTCGTCATCTCCAGATGTTGATGAAGATGCTTCGGGTGTAGAGGACGTGCCTCCACCAGTACGGAGAGCTCGAGCCTGGGCACGAGCCTGGGCTCGAGTGGTCAAAGAGAGACCCAGTGTTGTGTGGTCCACCCTTGCCATCATGCGTAGCGTTCTAGGCGAGTGCTGATTCTCTTCCACATTTGCCAGAGCCGGGTGTGTCGCTCTTGCTACGGCTTCATGCAATTTTTCAATTAAATCCGATATATTTGGAAGTGGCAAGAACACCCCTGGAATAGGGGCAACTTGGTCACACCATGTGTTCTGCCAATACTTTACAACACTCGTGATGGCAGCCTTGAAATTGTCCAACACCTCCTCCTGCTGGGGGTCTCTGCGCAACTCTAGAAGAAATGGCCCTTCATCCTGATGAGGCACCCAGTACGTCTCATTCATATCCTCCCAACGGATGCTAGCGGCCTCCAACTCCCTCAGAAATAGGCCTCTCCCGATCGGTTCGCGATTGTATGGGTCGTTTTCCGCTGGCACCCACGGATCCTCAGGCAGTCGGAAGAATCTTTGTCTGGTACAGCTCCAATGCCCTCCCAAGTTCCGGCAAAAAAACTCCCTTTGGACTGGGTCCCGTATGCCTCTAGCACGCACGATTATTTCCCAGTTGGATGTCACCCAAAAGGTCACCGGATCTTTAACCCTAGTTAACGTCTTCGCATCCAAGGCGTGCATCTCTCTTGGAGCATCCCATGTTATTGTCTCCCCCCAGTGCTGCCAATTTAAAAAATCGTAAGGCGATACATCCAATGGCATGTTGTACCGGTTGTACTCGTATCCCGTGGGCATATTGTCTTGCAACCCAAACAACTCGTAGAAACGTCAATGGATTGGTCCACGACAGTCAGGGCATTGGCTGGCTCGCATGGCTGCCAATATGAGACATGCGGGATGGAACAAATGGCCACATGAACCAAGCATATAGCCTCCCTCCGGTCCGTAAGGGTTTAGGCACATTGTGCACACCGTACCATCTATTACCCATGACGCTGGATTGTTCCGTGGTATCCAAGTCCGTTTATCCTCATGAATGTAGGATGACATCCTCGGCCTGCTGTCCCACTCCTCCTCTACTTCCAAATCCCAGTTTATGCTCTTATTGGTATCGGAAATTGTATGCACACAGTGCTCAAACATGGCATCCACATCATCCGATGTGGTGAATCCAGTGTACTTCGACGTGAATACATCACGCAAAGTATCATGCATTTGCAAATTAGCATAGATGCTATCTACGCTTTGATTCGACAAACGTGCTGCACGTTGGAGGGAGGACAACGCTTCTTCTATCCGTGTTTCCCGCGATGCTAGATGGCCCGCTCATGTTATCCAATTCCGCCAATTCCCCTTTAACCATGGCCACGATCGGATTTGCATGGCATTTGAGTACCGATATGCAACAGCCCTAGCTTGCTCACGTTCCCCCACAAGCTGCTCTAATTCCTGTTCTTGGGCCGATGTAATTTGCACGGCTAAACATTCCTCAGTTTCCACTATGGGGTCCTTCCCTTTTCTTGCCCTCTCTGCCGCAAGTCTTTATTCCTCAACCCTCGCCGGGTCCAGTTCAGGCGTTTGCACTTCATTCCCATGCCCGGTTGAGTCAACCCCGTCGATGACGCGGTCAATGTCCATTGGTGGCATATTCAAGCGCGCCAATATGTCTTGCTCATTGGTGATTGGCCTTGGGTCCTGAAGCACACCGCGTACGTTGTCGAGAGTCCCCAACCCCATTCTTTCTAGCAACTTCACTATTTGCCACCGTTGCAATTGAACAATCTCCTGCAGGTCCTTGATATGTTGTTCATGTGCGGCCAACTGTTCCTCCAACGGAGAGCGTACCTCGCCCCCCTCCACCTCAGACGTTGAAGGCCCGGCTGTGGAGACCCGTTGCGGCGTATAATCTGGAGGTTGGTCTGCCTTTCCTCCTTCTTCCACATCGTCGTTTCCATCCGTCTTTCCTCCTTCTTCCACCTCGTCGTTTCCATCCAACCGTATGATGTTCTGCCCCTGACGTATATATAAGTATGGGATATCAGAGAACATGTATAGTCTAGTACGTTGTCTCGCACTGGCACTTTGCCAATCCACTGGTCGCAATAAAATCAACTCTGTGTACAACATGGCCGCAAATAAATACGGGACCTTATTGTTCACGAGCGGTTGACCCCACAATGTTGTATGTACCTCCTCTGCCCTGTGGCGGAAATGCGGGTTGGCGCAAGAATGCAAGCTAGCTTGATTTTGTTTGGTTTGTGGATCATGCTTATCTCTGGGCCACAAACGATTTATGTGACACCAGTCCATAAATTTCCTGCAGTCACCAAGCGACCACCGCTGCCCCAACTTCCAAACTTCCCAATCTGGTTCCGGAAGAATGTTGGGGTCATTGTATATGTCCCAATGAAGTTCGCGCCTGGCCCCTTTTGGTTTGTTTTTTTGGAAGTCCAGGTTCATTATCGTCCTCCCTGGGATGACCTCCTCTGTCTTCCTCCTCCGCCATTTATGGCTTTGGCTTATCCCTACTCGACAGGTGTTTGCTAAGAAAAATGCTTTCCCAACCCTCCTAATTCGTACCTAATCCTACTCCCTAATGAATCCTCCCCAAGTACTAGAGGCACGTGTCACTCCCTCGGCAGTTCTAAGTGATATGACGCAATGTGCAATGAAAAAAATGTGGGTGCCAGAGGAGGGCTTCCCGGAGGTACTCAGCATCGATTTTGTAGAAACCAACGGCCCAAAATACCCCCCACCCAACCAATAGCACCCCTCTCCACTTGGACTCAACGACAAGGAATGCAACATCCCATCGCCCACCAAGTCCTGGTGTGGAGAAAAGTGAGGGAGAGAATGGCCTCCAAGGCCTTATAAGCCCCCCCTCTACACTCAAGGCGCGCGCTGTCATCATGACTGCACACGCTAGTAATAGCTGCAACCGCCAGCAGGGGGTGGTCGCATCATTTTTTCTTTTCTTTATTATGTGCAACCACCAGCAGGGGGTGGGTCGCGGAATTTTTATTTTTTTAATAGGTGCGACCACCAGCAGGGGGGTGGTCGCAGATTTTTTTTATTTTTTTTTAATGGGTGCGACCACCAGCAGGGGAGTGGTCGCAATTTTTTATTTTTATTTTTTTAAATGGGTGCGACCACTAGCAGGGGGGTGGTCGCAGATTTTTTTATTTTTAATAGGTGTGACCACCAGCAGGGAGGTGGTCGCATAATATATATATAAATTTTTCGCGACCACCAGCAGGGGGGTGGTCACATAAATTTTGTTTAAAACAAATAGGTGCGATCACCACCACCTGCTGGTGGTCGCACTATTTTCCTTTTCTTTATTAGATGCGACCACCAGCAGGGGGGTGGTCGTAGGGGGGGTGGTCGCATAATTTTCCGATTTTTTAATATCTACCAACAGTCAGTAGCTCAGTTGGTTAAGTGCACCGAGTGCGACCCGGACGATTCTGGGGTCAAATCTTGCTACTTGATGGGTGTGGTATGGTTCGTGTGTGGTGCCCCATTCCTACGCCTCTTGGCGCATAAATGAAAGAGGTTATTTCTCCTCTCACTACTAAGGGGCCTGATTTGTGAGTTGTCGCTCCCAGGTGTTTCCCAAAAAATAAAAAATAAAAAATCTGCGACCACCAGCAGGGTGGTGGTCGCACCATTTTTTTTAAGGGGCGACCACCAGCAAGGGGGTGGTCACAGAATTTTCTATTTTTAAATAGCTGCGACCACTAGCAGGGGGGTGATCGGACCATTTTTCTTTTTGTTAAATAGGTGCGAATAATATGTAGAGCAGTTTCATTCGGGCCCTGATTCTAGAGTGGTCCAGGAATTACTGTGGCCCAGGAATTAGAGTGGGGCGCCTATGAAGGGAAGGCCACGTGTATTAAGGAATGAGATGAGGGGGTCCAAAAAAAGAATGGAGGAATTGGCTAAATTTAGAATAGGGAGTCCTGCAGGGTTGACACGTGTTCAGGGCCTTCTAGAAGGCTCCCAGGGTCGGCGGGCTTCTAGAAGGGTCCCACTGCCCTGAGAGGCTATATAAGGGAAACCCCCCCCTTACTACGTACTAACTTACTACCTATTAAATCAGTAAATAGGTGCGACTACCAGCAGGGGGGTGGTCGCAACATTTTTATTTTATTTTAACAGTTGCGACGACCGTTACTGGTGGTCGCACAATTGTTTTAAAAAAAATAGATGCGACCACCAGGAGGTTGGTCCACTTGCACCTGTATGTATTTTGGAGAGGCAGATGAAAAGCACATGTATCGACTCCCTATGGATTTGTGAAGGGGAAGATGAATGTTGGGAGCTGCACTTGGCCTTTGTGGCTTTCGAAACTATAATAGGAAATCAATAATATAAAGGTAATGACGAAACACAAACACACGCACAACCACCAAACCTTTTCTTGGGTACACATATTCTACCATTTTTATTTCCGTACACTTATGCATGTACCCAAACTGAAACATGGATATCCATGGAAACATACTACACATCATGTGACAGAAGTTATAGCTGAACCTAGTTCCGTCTGGCACAACGACAATGGTATAATCTCACGCCTAGTACAAAATCTTCGTCCCCACTCACTTCACCCCCGTTCCCATGATCAGTGCTAGAATCATGATCTCTATCTGTTCTTTCGTTTCTAGAGGCAACTGGCCGTTGGACCTGTAGACGTCCTCGGAGTACGTTCAGTTGTCTCTCTGGTCGATTTCCACTCCTATCATGAATACCATCTAGGGTATCAGACGTGTTCACAGGTCGGTCACCAACAAAAGGTTGCACAATTCTCTGCCGTTTCTGGGCTTGTCCCAAATTTCGTGGTGGCCTTGGAGCAGGTCTCGTATGAGAAAGGCTACTTGCACGTACATTAGAGGGGCCGACATGAGAGGAAGGGGCATGAGATGGACCAGCGAGGGTCGAGGGAGCACAATTCACATGCGGACGTCGTCGGGCCAGATGAAACGACAATGGCCGGTCGTCGTCATTCGATGGTTCGACTTGCAGAAGTCCCGCAGCAGAAGAAGCATCTCCCAGGATCGGAGTAGCGGTGGAAGGAATTACATGAGGGGGAGAGAGACTAGATGGAACAGCATGGGATGGACCGGCTTGAGAAAAAGAAACATGAGATGGAGCGGCATAAGATGAAACACGATTCACAGGGGCACGATGTCGGTGAAGGAATGACAACGACCGGTTGTCATCATCCGACGATTCAACCTGCACATCTCCCGCAGTCCGTGGAACTCGTGGTGAGGGAGAGTCGACCTCAACTTCCACTGGGGGAAGGGGGTCCACAATTGGGATGACACCATGTCACAGTTCATCAACAACAAGGTCATCGAAGGATGGATGCATTGCAGTATCATCGTCATTAAATTCATATGGGTCATGTCACTACAACAAATTGCGGCTTTTACGTCTCTGTGTTATGACTGCAAATGCAGTCATGGAAGCCATTTTACGACTTCCTGACTCTGCAGACGTAAGACCTAGTCAGTTGTGACATGGCAGATATGACTCTCCAGGCTGGCTGTCACGTGGCGCCAGAGCAGCTGTGGGGGTAGTCATACACGCTGGCTTTACTGAATGACTGAACGGACAGTGTAGTCCATGTCAGCGGCTGTGCAAGAGTGGCACGTGCTCGATGCAGGAAATGACACGTGGCAGAGTGTTTAGCTCTCCATGACTGCGAACTATGACTACGGGTGTGCTAATCCGGTTGCAACACGTGGCGCGTTGCAGTTTTTACACGTGGTCCATCAGCAGATTGACATGTGTCATGATGGGTGTTTTTTTGGGGTGTATTGCTATTTTTTTACATATTTGTATTTCTGCCACGTGGTGTAGTACTATTGGAGAGTGAAAATAGATGTAGTCATTATTATGACTATGATAGCAGTCATGTACATGTCTATTACAACAATGAAATATAATATATAATACAAAGAGAACAAGGCAGCAAGACATAACTGCAACAAGCTGAGCAAAACCAAGAGATTGCATACCATCTCTATTTACCAATCTATTTATCATTATCATTTTTGTTGCGATCTAAAAATACATTAAATAGTCGCATGTTCTCATGTGAATTATTTTGTCTAACTATAACACTTTGAAAAGTGTTCACCCAGAATCTTCTAACTACTCATGTATTCCATCAATCTGCAACCCATCAAAAACGGCTTGCATGGCTTTAAGAATTACTACAGCAAGGACATTTGTTTGTTTTCCAAGTTCTTGCATAAGATGCACCAACCAATATTGCATTGTGAGACACTCACTCGCTATACTCCAAAGCGTCCAGGGAAGGTCACTGAGCAACCTGCCAAGGCGGAAACAATTAAGAGAATTATCTAATACCATATATGAAAAACCAATGCCAGTGTTGTTTATGGTAACTTCTATCCCATGTCCTAAACAAACCAAAGCAAAAAGGTTGGTGTGTATTGGCGAAGTCGTCAGATACTTCACAAAGAAACATGCACTAAAAATGAAACCCAGGATGATAGGAAGGTCACTCACGTTTATACAAAGACATCTTGCCCATTGCCCAGCACCCTGCGTCACCCACACTCTATCTCTATTCCTTCAGCTATCCATGCCTCTGCACAAATCAAGCATTCATCCTTGCCTTGCTGCTAGCAGCTGACAATGACAGCCTACATTTGTTCTAGGAAACACCCAACTCAGCGTAGCACACTAGTTCCTATGCTGAATTGCGTCTGCTACTCTCTGAAATGTAGCAGGCATTCACCTTTCTGCCCCGGTTGACCCATCAGTGATTGGGCTCAGATAAGTATTCATTCCACAGCTTCTCCTCATCTCTGTTACCTATTTTTTGACACTTTCCTGTTGTCACATTGGCAGTATCATGTCAAAGTCACTCCAAACTAGATTCACTCAACCAGCTAACTTGCAGAATTGAACATGTAAATTTAGGGCCGATTTTGATAAGAGGGAAAAACAGGGTGAAATGTGTTGAAGAAGATGCCTTCATTAGCAGTGCCTGATTTTATCACTTGTGCCGCTGCTCCCAGTTGACCATCTACCCATGCAGGTTTCTTGTAGCTATTGATCCACAGGGAATCACAGGTAATCTTGTGCTTGAAATCTGGCCTTCTTGGATGAATCTGGACCCACACGAAATCCCTGCTCCTTCAGCTATCCATGCCTCTGCACAAATCATGCATACATCCTCGCCTTGCTGCTAGCAGCTGACAATGACAGCCTAGAATTGTCAAAGCAAACACTAGCAGGGAAAACAGGGTGAAATATGTTGAAGAAGGTACCTTCATCATTTTCTCCATCATTTGCTTTCAGGTGTCCAAAGCCCCATCCCGCGCTCCTGCTCTGCACACCCTTCAAGCATCGCATTCCACGACACCACATCTAGTTCAGCCATAGTGTTGAACACTCCCTTGGCATCCTCAATGCTCCCACATTTAGCATACATGGCCACCAGAGCCATGTTCAGGATGACATCTGGTACAATTGCAGATTTGATGATGTCACCAGGGATCTCTTTGCCCTTTTCCAGGGCTGCAGACGCACTGCAAACGCACACAAACGTTATGTCGGCGGCCTTCACCCCTTCCCCCATCATTTTCTCAAAGGTTGGAGCCTCCATCCCGCACCCCAGCTGTGCATACCCAGCAAGCATCGCACTCCACGACACCACATCTCGTTCAGCCACAGTGTTGAACACTCCCTTTGCATCCTCAATGCACCCACAATTGGCGTACATGTCCACCAGGGCAGGGGCAGTGTTCAAAAGGACATGTGGTAATTTGACAGGCATTCACCTCCTGACTTGGCTATTCCCAACCCATCCTGCCATTGGCAAGAGATTCCACAGAAACTGATAGTTGTCTGTTTGACTGTATAACTATGTATCTCTTGCTTTCTTACAGCTTGTACTGTGACACGCGTAATGCTCTTGTTGTGTTGAATCATTTCACGCCTTTAGGTTTCAGAACAAACATTACCGTCTTTCTTTATCAGACATGTGCACCAAGACAGAATCTCACCAAAAGATTGTTGGTGTTCAACAGTACCATACATGAAGATAACTAGCACCAAAAGGGCATATGAAGCTTATTCTGCTCTCCACTGATATTAACTTGCACCAGGACTTTCAATGGCTGTCTTCCAGTCCACCCACGGCCCGCTGTAAATGGCTTGCAACCTACAGATTTTCAAGAGAGCTGATTACCATGAAAATTTCAAAACTGGCTTTACAAACCTAATAATTCAAGCATAATCAGCATTCAAGCTAAGGAAGCTTTACAAGCATCGTGTTGCGAGTAAAGCCTTGGCAATGTCACCAGGAAATCCCTGGCTGAATGGATGACACTGAAATAATGGAGCTTGAAATCCGGCCCTCTTGGACGAATTTGGGCCCACACTCTATCCCTGCTCCTTCAGCTATCTATGCCTCTGCACAAAATCCTTCAGCTATCTATGCATACATCCTTGCCTTCCTGCTAGCAGCTGACAATGACAGCCTAGAATTGTTCCAGCAAACACCCCAACCCTACTTATCAACGAGCAATGAGCTAACTTACAAAATTCAATATGCATCTCAGGGCGTCTGATGAGAGGGCAAAACATGCTGAAATAGGTCGAAGAAGAAGGTGCCCTCACCACACTGTCCTTGACCTTGTGTCATGACCCATGGAGGATTTGACCTTGTGTGTGATGCTTGTGTCTGTAGTCAGGTAATGTCGGATTGGTCAATGAGAACCTGCACCACGGTGCAGCTGAGCAGGCAGACTTTGAAACACGGTCTGCTAAGACCAAGCTGACTCTCCCAAGAACCTTGTAAACATCAGGAAGAATATCAAATCATGGTACTAACAGGAGCCAACAACCCACATTTGCAGGATGGACAAAATTCTGCACATCGTACATTAAAAAAAAACCACACCTTGCGATTGCGATCGCACCCTCGTGAAGTATCTTAAAAAAACTCATGCCAGCTCTGCTCCATGATTCAAATTCAGGGCCGAGTCTGATGAGAGGGCAAAATAGGCTGAAATAGGTCGCCCTCACCACATTGTCCTCAACCTTGTGTCATGACCCATGGAGGATTTGACTGAACATGAACCCAAGATGACCTCTAGTGTGTGCTGCTTGTGTCTGTAGTTAGGTAATGTCGGATTGGTCAGTGAGAACCACCACGGTGCAGCTGAGTGGGCAGAGATTGAAACACGGCCTACTAAGACCAAGCTAACTCTCCCAAGAACCTTGTAAACATCAGGAAGAATACCAAATCATGGTACTAACAGGAGAGCCAACCCACATTTGCAGGATGGACAAACTTCTTCACATCGTACATTAAGAAAAAGCCACACCTTGCGATTGCGGTTGTCCCACCATCGTGAAGGATCTTTTAGAAACTCATGCCAGCTCTGCTCCGTGCTGTAAAATCAGGGCCGAGCGGGTAGAGATTGAAACACGGCCTGCTAAGACGAAGCTGACTCTCCCAAGAACGGCGGGCTCCCAGCCGAAACCTCCTCGCACACATACCCTAGCGTTTCTAGGGTTGTTTGCTCCAGATGCGAAGGTTGATCCAACTGTGGGCCTCCCATGCATGTTTGCCCTCTCTCCCGCTCGCTCGCTCTAAGTGCCAACCCTCTCTCTCTCTCTCCCTCCCGCTCGCTCTAAGTCTGTTCACGCTACTGTGATGGGCAACTTTTTAAGTTTTTTAACCTTTTTGTAAACCCTAAAAGCCCCTTTTTGATTTTTTTTTTTTTTTTTTTTTCTTAAAGGAAACCACAAGCCCTTGAGGAGGGGGAAATTTCACCCGCCTTCATTTATGGGCCATAAGACCTACAGGACGATCAACGTCAAGACATACCGTCTCGAACAATCCCACACACGGGATAAGGGCAGCGGGTTTGAACCCCAAACCACAAGGGCGACACACTGTGCACTTACCAGCCGATGTGATTTTTTTTAAATCTTTGTTTTTTTTGGGTTTTTTTAATTCATTCTAGTGGTAAGAGTCTCCGTTTTTTTAAGATATAAATACTCATATATTATATATATAACCAGAAAAGCATGTGTCGACACGTGTAGTCATGTAGTGATTCATCCATGTGATGATCTGGCATAATGCATTAGAGTGAGAGTCATGAAGTCATATGTCTGTCTTGCAATATGCACACGTCATTCTAGTGTAGCCATGACCGTGACTGGTAGTCATATCTGCCATGCCAATATTCGTGGTCAAACATGTTTGACCTGTGTTGCGCAGAGTCCGAAGCCATGCAGTCGCATATACGCCTTCTCCAGACCTGCATTATGACTTCAAAAGCATTTTACGACTACAAATGGCATTTCTGCCACAAATCTGTCATGACTGCGCACCCATGGGAGTCATAAAAGCCGCAATCTGTTGTAGTGTGTGGAGGATTGTCCACATCATCGGACCCATCCCAACCGTCGGAGTCGGAGTCCCTCGCGGCGTCGGTGTCATCATTGCTGCTAGATTGGACCTTTGAGGCAGATTCTTCAGACAATAGATTCTTCTCGTACCATGCAGATGCGTCACTTGATGTCCTCTCTCATAGTAGCCTACAATTCATGTAGATATAAGCCAATTTGTCAGCCCTGGCATGATTCAACCTATTGCGAATCTTGTTGTGAACAAATGAGTAACTGCTCCAGTTTCGCTCACAGGACGAGGCAGAGCACACTTGAGCAAGAATACGCTTTGCAATGGGAGCTAACGTTCTTGCTCCAGCTCCAATCAGATCCCACCATTCATGTGGCAACATGTTCATTGCTTTTGGATCTGGCATGTCATGGAAAGGATTCTGGCGATCCGAGAAGCACCGGTACTCGGACAAAGCTCACTCTGCTATGTTCAAGGGTGCGAGTTGCATGATGACCCGTACAAGCCCGACTTTGGCATCCACATCGTCTCTCAAATTTGTATTGTCCAGCAAGAATGGATTCAGCAAGGTCCCCACATAATGCAAGTCCATGCGAACCATCCGTTTGCGGTCGTAAAATGCATCCTCGGTCCTTGCCGCCAAATCATCGTCCATAGAAAATGGAGGACGCCTCAAGGATTGCATGTGCTTCTCAAGGTTTTCAAATATCAACCATGTTTTACCCATTATTGGTTGTTTTCCATCAAACTCCCGCAAAGCAATCAACACCGGCTCCACCATGTACACAAAATTTGCACATTTCGCCCAGAAATCGTCGGAGCGAATGATTGCGCGGACCCTCCAACTTTTGCTCAAAGACCTGGACTTACGAGAGTCGCGTAAGGTGCCCACATACGCATTCCATTGAGGGTCAATGATCACTTGCTCCAGACCCGCCCTCACAGTCACCAGTCGATCCACCATCAAAAAGTTTGTGGCAAAACGGGTTTCACCCGGGTTCCTAAGGCTGTATTTGGGTTCATGCTTTCTAAATAATGCCAGAGGGATGTGATGTGTACAAATGAACGTCACAACCGACTTTGCCATTTTTACTAGTTATTTCATCCATGATTCTTTTCCCCAATCTTCCAAATGGAGATCAAAGGTATGAGCAGCACACCCTTGGTAATATAGATGGGGCTATCGTACCCTCAAAATATCGGCCATATTAACCATGTTAGATGCATTATCCGTGCACACTTGGACAATTTTATCAGCTCCAAATTTATCGATGAAACTCGTCAACAACCCTGCTTGATAACGTGCATATTTTCTCTCCCCGTTTGTGTCAACGGATCCCAAAAATTGTTCCCCCGCAGGACAGACTAGCATGACATTGAACAGTGGTCGATTAGTAACAGAACTCCAACCATCCGCACATATAGTGCTTCCATATTTCCGGAGAGATCATCTTTCTTTTCATTCACCTTTTGGGTGAGGTCAGACATAGCCTCTTCTAGCAATCCTGTGCGGAGATCGCGATAACTCGGAGGTGTGTATGTGGACTTGGAATTGGACGTGGCTTTGATAACAACCACAAACGCAGGAAGCCTCGAGACATTGAACGGAATATTGGCCTCGTAAAAAAATTGGGCCCACTTCTTATCCAGAGTCCTCTCGTGCGACAAATTTAAGCCTTCTTGCATTGATTGTTGCCTCAATGGTCTGGTCCGTACAAGTGCTGGCGTACAATTGGGTGTTGCTCCTGACCCACCGGCTTCTCCACGAACAGCAGACGCCTCGCAAGAATCCCCCTGGGTACAACTCTGAGGGACATTTTGATTCGAACCTGGAGTGTTTGGCTCAGAAGCCGCGGCCACATCAAGAGATGGTGGGATATTGCCTCCACATTGGGCAAAGTGGGCTTTCACTCGCATGAGGCTTTTGGGCACAAACTAACCCCTGCATTCTTCCCATCTCTATAGCCAAGGTGATATAACATGCGATCTTTGCGACCCGCCAGCTTCAATGCACATAGATTGCATTGAAGACCGTTCTTTTTGTGCGGGTCTACGGTGAACCAAGGGATCCACTTCTCCCTCATCCTCACACCCAAAACCCTAACCACAGACTTAAGGTTGAACGAAGAACACTAGTGTACTTGGTAGATTTGTCAAAAGCAATAGAAGTTAGAACAGAATGCGATGGCCCAACACTACGGCATCAATCCAAGTGGATCAATGCACCATGTAGTATTGTGCTTTTCGACAATTTGCTGCAGTGGCTCTAGTGGAAGCCACAACAACAAACGGTCCGCACCTTCCTCTTGGGCTTACACTCTTGCTCAAAGAATAGAGAACATTCACTCGCCACAAAAGTGTTTGCCACAAAAGAAGTGAGGGGCATTGGGACCACCTTATATACCTTCCAGCCTCCAAGCCTCATACGCTCGACGAATCAAAATCCAATGCTGCGACCACTCCAGGTCGCACGAGGAAGTCGCATGTTATTTTAAAAAAAAAACTGCTGCGACCACCTTCATGCTGGTGGCCGCAGATATTAAAAAACAGAAAATTGCTGCGACCACCCCCCTGCTGGTGGTCGCACCTATTAAAAAAAAGAAAAATGTTGCGACCACCTCCATGCTCGTGGTCACAGAGATTATTAAAAATAAAATAAAATAAAATAAAAAATAAATCGTTGCGACCACCCCCTGCTGGTGGTCGCACCTATTAAAAAAACAGAAAAATGCTGCGACCACCCCCATGCTGGTGGTCGCAGATACTAAAAAATAGAAAAATGTTGCGACCACCCCCCTGATGGTGGTCGCACCTATTACAAATAGAAGAAAAATTGTGTGACCACCAGTAGCGGTGGTCGCAACTGTTTAAGAAAAGAAAAAAATGCGACCACCCCTACTGGTGGTCGCATCTATTTTTAAAAAACAAAAAATGCTGCGACAACCCCTCTGCTGGTGGTCGCAACTATTAAAAAATAAGAGAAATTTTGCGACCACCACCATTTGGAGGTCGCACCAATTTAACAATAATGATTTAAAAATAACCTCAAATATTGGCGGATGGAGTAATTTATAAAACAATTCATTCACTTGCCAAGGTGTCGCTTGGAATACAACGTGTCCACCTACGTGGCATATTTTTCACCTAACCATGCTTTATTGATTTTTTGGCAAAACTGACGTGACGTTGATCGCGTCAGAGTCAGGTCTGACGTGACGTGACGTGATGTCACTGACGTGTGCAACCCTGGATGCGCCGTCCTCATCAGCATCTCCTACCTGTCTGGTCCGATACCCCATTGCTTTCCTCCCAGAAATTGGTAGTAACCAGATTGTTGTATGATGGCCCTCACAATATCTTCTGTTGTTGTTGTCAACATGTCAACGAGATGTGCCGCAGAGGAAGCACGCAAGGAAGAGTGCACCGATTCGGCCATGTTCGTCGTCGGCATATCCGTGTCATCCTCCAAGCTCATGTCCCGTTGAAAGAAATTAGAAATGTCACTCATTGTGGAGAATGTCCAAGCACAAAACAGAACAATTGTTACCTGTCTCATGTAGTCTCCAAAGTGGCGGAATCTATAGTGCCACCACGCAAGCCACGTTTGCAGTTCTGGTTGATCTTTCACATCCACTGCCCCTGAAGACACCCACTAGGCGCGTATGGTTGCAAACTCGGTCTCCGCCTCGTCGATGGAATTCACATTTTCCACGCAAGACACATACTGATATGATCCTGCCGGTGGCGTGACGCCACGAACCTTTTCGTGTTTTGCGTCAAACTCTACATGAAGTGAAACCCGCAAGATCTCTCCTTACCTTCCATTGGAGTCTTTGGGTCGTCCCCATATACCCTTCTCATTGCAGCCCAGTTCGCCTGGGCATTGTCAGCCATGAAGCCCCTAAAATCGGGAGGGGGCAACTTCGCTCTCGCCATTTGCTCATTAATTCCGCGCTACATATGCAACTCTGAATCTGTGTCTTCTCCTTTCATTTCGCAGATAGCAATGGTCATCAACTTTCTGCAATGTGGGTCGTATACATGTGCCCCCATTGTCACCCAATCGTGGTTGGTAATTCGTCTGATGTGGTAGAACATGACCCAACAATTTGAGAGGTCTCTACTGGTCATCCGCTTCACCAAATCGACACCGGTCCCCGGTCCGCACGTTGACATCTTAAATATGAAGCACCTGTCCGTCTCTGAGCCTTGACCAGGAAAGAAGCTGCCCTGGATGAAGTCGTAGCCGCATGTGCCCTTCACTTCCAAGATGGAGTGCATGTCTGATCCTTTTCCGATTTGTTTCTTGCAGCCGACAATGTGGTTCCTGACATTGGGGCTGCACACATGGGAGACAGCTTCCAACAGCTCCTTCATGTCCTCCTCGCCCAACTTCTCTCTTGTGCTTCCGTCCTCCGACATTATTCTACCTATTACAATTCTATGTGCGGATGCGAGCTATATCTGCTTTGGTTTTGCTCCCGGCCTCAACCTGACCTCCTCCTTGATAATATCGTGGGCTTAAAGCGACTCTGCAATTGCCTCTGGCGACGGGGTGGTCATGCTTTCCGATGTGAATGCATGCTCTGGTGCACGCTGGGCCGACGGTCCCGACGTAGTACTGCTTGGCGTTGCACACTGCCATGCACGTAGGGGCTGCGTTGCAATGGGCACACTTGAACATCCCTGCAGGAACCCTACCTTGAGGCTAAAATGGGGTCGACGAATTGCCAATCCAGTCTGTTTCATTCCGGGTGCCTTTGCTCGTGTAGTGGTAACATGTGCTCGAGAAACATTTAAGATGTCCAGCACACAATACATATCTCACTCGAACTCCATCACCCAGGTTGGACGATGAAGTTTTGGTGACACACCATGGGTGGCCATCATGTTTCCTGTTCATTCCTACCAGCATGCCGTCTGGGCCTGCGCCTGGCGGCACTGGAGGGAACTCGTAGATAACATTCCCATCCATAACTTCAGGCAAAGTTTCCACAGAATGGATTGGAGTTTTGTCATAATCAAGCCTAAGAAGGTCACTAGAGCGGGAACCCGCTGTCTTCATCCTCCGCAATATGTCGATTACTGAGCGGACGGAAGTTGAGTCCGAGGGTGTGTGCTCATTGTCTGCCGACATCTGAACACTCCTAGTGACGGACGACTTTGAAACATACGATGGAAGGACCATACATTCTTCATCGTCACTGGATAAGTTGTGGACGACTGTTTCCCTGGAATGTGCACCCACCGACGAGCTACGGAGCGGCAAATCCTCGATTTCCATTTTCACATGTTTGGGCTTCTCTGCTTGTGAAGAGGTGCCCACATCCCTCATGACAGACTTCACATCTTGCAGCCAGACCCTCTTGGGAAGGAGGATCAACCAAGTTCCAGTGTGGGAACTCTTTAGGCACGATTTCACCAATTGCACTGCACCGGATGGATTTAGAAGCCACTCTTTGCCCTTTCCGAAATCTGCATGCAGAATGACGGCACTTTCCAGAAAATTCCCATAAGCATCTTTCGTCTCATCTTCCAAAAACACCGTTCCCGGGTGGAGCCAGAATTTCACACACAAGTACTGCTCAGTGACAATCGCAAATCCTTGGTCGCAGGGTATTTTAGCTTTCAGAGAATCAGGATGGAAGTACACGTTTACCCAAACACGAGAGTCCATGTTGAAGACAACAACTTTCGGTAGGCTCCGCAGCGAAGTCCTGCAATGAGAAGAGTGTGTCCTACATAATACCACAATAATTTTCTGGAGGATTCTGTATCCAACAGGATGGGTGATCAGTGCACGTATGGATGGAGGTGTGTAACATATGTGACAAATACAGACGACCACAGCAAATTCACATCGGAAATTGGGTGCCTGAATTGTGATGTACCACCAGTTGGGCTACAATAAATCAGGTCTTCTCATGAATTTCGGCACCGAAATCCGGATGAACATCTCTGTCATGTAACAGATTTGGAAGCCACGGAATGAATTCCAGCGACAGAATTTGGAATTAGTTCACCTCATGAAACTGAGCTAGCAGCCTACGGATGGATTTCGGTGTCGAAATTCGGATGAACATGTTCTTCATGAAATTGTTTCTGCACATAAAGGATGAATTTT
This sequence comes from Takakia lepidozioides, assembly GCA_030704615.1. Lineage (NCBI taxonomy): Eukaryota > Viridiplantae > Streptophyta > Takakiopsida > Takakiales > Takakiaceae > Takakia > Takakia lepidozioides. Next base: position 68,127,024 of record CM060733.1, on the reverse strand, counting down.
GGCGCCAAAATATGGATGAATGTGTTCGTGATTAGAGTCATGATTCAGTACGTGTAAGGATTTCTTTGGTGAAATCGGGATGACAATAACCCTGAATAGACAGTAGGGATGAATTTCGGCGCCAAAATTCATCCGAAGTCCTCCCTTCAATTTTTTTTTTCCTTGCGACCGATGAATTTCGGCGCCAAAATTCATCCGAACCCGACACTTACTTCTTGCTTCTGGATGATGTAAGGTTCCGAGATTCATATGAACTAACCCATTCAGACAGAGAAACACGAATATTCTGCATTAAATGGAGAAGTCGGCACATTTAACCCCTTATGTGTCGCGGCCCTTTGCCTTGAGGGCAGGGGGGGTCGGGACACAAGAGGGGCTGCCCCTGTGGTGGGGGCAGTAGCAGCGAAAGGCACGGGGGCTGAAGCACCCTTGAGTGCCCAAGGCACTCAAGGAGGCGGAGGCGCTCACTAGGTGGAGCCCCGCACACCGGGTTGCGGTGGGGTGGCTCCACAAGGGGTGGTGGTAGCTTAGCGGGACTTAGTGGGGGTGGCATAGGACTCACCATGGGGTGGAGACCTCGAGGTGGGAGTCGTGGGGAGTCTTGGGACTCGTCACGGTCCATTGGGGCCGCGGTGAGTGGGCCAAGACTCACCGCGACTCACCACCGGGAATCGAGGGTCTTCGTGGTGGTTCGCCATAAAATGGCATGGCTAAGTTTAAGGTGAAGCCTAAGGAACCCGGCACCTTCGAGGGCGTCCAAAATCGGAAGGCACTCAACACCTGGCTCCTGGAGCTAGAGCAGTACTTCCGGGCGGCCAAGTTGAGTGACGAGGATTGGGTGGAAGTGGCTCCCACCTATTTGAGGGGCTATGCTCAACAATGGTGGCAGAAACGCCTTCACGACGAGGCCCAAGCCCGGAAACCTTGAACTGGAGTGGGTTCAAGGAATTGATGAAGAGACAGTTTGTGCCCCTCAACGCATCTTGGCTTGCCCGGGACAAGATGAGGAATTTGAAGCAAACAGATGACATTCGGGGGTATGTCCAGGCTTTCAATGTGCTGTTGCTCGAAGTCGCAAACATGGCAGAACCAGAAATGGTCTTCAACTTGTGCGGGGCTGGCCCCATGGGCCAGGCGGAAGTTGGAGGAGAAGCCACCAAGACTTTGAACGAGGCAATTGAGAGGCTGAATGTTTCTCGGATGTCCCTAGGGGTGAGAGACAAGGCCGTACGGAGCTGAACCACAAGAAGACCGGCGGGAAGGTGACTCCTTCCGACCGGAAAAAGAAGTGGGATAGGCCACGCGGCGACAATGGCACGTGGAAATCGAAGGGAGGGCCTTCACACGTCAAGGCGGCACCCGGTTGCTTCGAAAGGAAAAGCGGGTGGAGCGGCTTATGGCGGACAGAAGGCGACCTTTGATGGAGTGTGTTTCAATTGCGGGGAGCCCGGGGACGAAGTCGTAGTGCGGCTTCGGCGTGTTCCCGTACCTCAGGCCAGCATTCCAAGGCGGACCCAATTGTATGATTGGGGCGCACGGTTGGTTCAAGGTTATCCTCCTAGTCAAAGAGGGTTCCAGGAACCCTTGCTCAAGGTGATGCCAAAAGCGGCATCATGAGCGGTCGCAAGCAATGTTGTTGCAGTAAGGCGATTCGATCCTCGGGGAGGATCGTTCCTTGGCCTTGAAGTAGGCCAAGAAGAGTGCACTGGGAGGAGCTTGAGAGGCTCCACTCTGGCCGGGACTTGGAGGAAGTCGGCCGAACTAGCTAGTGGAGAGTAGAGTCAAGTGTGGGGTTTGGTTCTTTGCCATGGGTCGCCATGGTACGGAAACAAACTCCTTGATGTGGGACACCACAACTTGGATGTTCGTTTCTACAAAATGGACAAGTCGATGAGGACATCGACTCTCTATTGGTAGGGGTGTGTGTCGCGGCCCTTTGCCTTGAGGGCAGGGGGGGTCGGGACACAAGAGGGGCTGCCCCTGTGGTGGGGGGCAGTAGCAGCGATAGGTACGGGGGCTGAAGCACCCTTGAGTGCCCAAGGCACTCAAGGGGCGGAGGCGCTCACTAGGTGGAGCCCCGCACACCGGGTTGCGGGGGGGTGGCTCCACAAGGGGTGGTGGTAGCTTAGCGGGACTTAGTGGGGTGGCATAGGACTCACCATGGGGTGGAGACCTCGAGGTGGGAGTCGTGGGGAGTCTTGGGACTCGTCACGGTCCATTGGGGCCGCGGTGAGTGGGCCAAGACTCACCGCGACTCACCACCGGGAATCGAGGGTCTTCGTGGTGGTTCGCCATAAAATGGCATGGCTGGTTGTGAAACCCCCGCGGACAGCTACAGAAGTATATATATAGGAGTAGTAACCCCGAGAACGGTGCAAGCCCGTTGGTGACCAAAAACTAGTGAGTAGCGAGCGAGCCGAAAAAGCGACCAAAGAGTGGGGAGCTGTTCCGGGACTGCCAACTACCAAAGGGAATTCCCGCTGGTTCCAAATCGGTGTGGAGGGTTCTTTGGGAGAACAAAGGGGGACCGTTATGCCCCGGTGAGCAGCCAAAGCTCCAAGTTGGCCCGGCGGCCAGGTTGGGAGTCAGGCGCGCGCATCAAAGCGAGTAACTATGACTTGAAGGGGAGCTTACCGAAGTGAGGTGCGCGACATTATGTCTTTCAAAAGGCCGTTATCCAATGACGTAAGGGGATATTTTCTCAGGTTAGGGAAAATTTAATTGCATTTTAGCCGTTGTTTTTATTTGAAACTGACTGTATACATTACATGGTCATTTCTCGTACAGGCGGTTGCCGCAAATAAAGTATAATTTCGGCGCCGAAATTATACTTAACAGTCGAGACATGGCACGTCAAACAGGCATGGACAGCAACCGTGAGGGGCATTGATGGCAGCAAAGCGTGGCATGGTGCCGGTTTACTGTTCGGGCTGGATGTATTTCGGCGCCGAAATATGGATGATTTCAGCTCGTTTGCTCGCGGATGGAGATATTATTAATGAATTTTGGCGCCGAAATATGGATGAAATGTGCCCCAGTGCAGCGTTCTGCACAGTTCCGGAATTAATTCCGGATCTGATATCCGACTGACAGGTGTGCTCATGACGGATGAGGACTGGGGAAGCGATGAATTTCGGCGCCGGAATTCATATGTTTTTGTATGAAAGCACTTGCATATGATGAATTTCGGCGCCGAAATTCATCCGTCCGCTGATGAAACGTGCCGACCTGACTGTTTAATGTCGGTTGGCGGTTTGATTTCATGGCGGTTTGGTTCATGATGTGCGGATAGTGCATTCAATGCCGGCTGCTTCGGGAACAACATCCGGTGAACGGAACGGTATTTCGGTGCCGCAATTCGGATAAAGCGTCTTCTAATGGTGGCTTGAACAGGCACGCGTCGTGTTCCAAGGGACTTCATCCGTCCGAACTGTGTAAGGGTCGCAATCTCTTCATCACCCATACGGCGGAAAGTGGTGGACGGTGACAACATTTGGGGAGACGTGGCTGCTTGCGCATCTGCTCGTGCACAGTGGTTGCTTGTTCCACCGCTTCGCTCTCTTGCTCTCTTGCCCTTCTGCGGTGACATTCTCCTGCGTTTCCTCTCCTTATGCAGCATAGTGATAGCATAGAGTTTGTGGAAGGTCAGGCGACTCCGGCGAAGAAAAGGAGGACGCGAGATTTTGGGAAGCTGCCGACGACACGACTGAAGCTCCGTCTCATGCAGGAAATGCAGACCTTGTTATCCGGAGACTCGGATCGCCCACAAGTGAAGCACTCCATACGCACTATTCTTTTTACACCTTTTTTTTTGCGTGCAGTGTGCCATGGTTTCCTGTTGTTTGACATGGGAGCTAGGGAGGGATCGCAGGAGGGCGAGCAAACACAGTCAACTTTGGATACTCCTGCTCGGGTGCTGCGCTCGCAAGTTGGAAGTGCATCGAGGCAGGCGACTCCTCACAGAACACCTCAGAAATCGTCTCAGAAAAGCCCACCTAGAGTCCAGAAGCCGAGGAGGAAGCAAAAGGAGCCCAGCTTTGGCTGCCTGTAAAACCACTTGGGAGACTGGAAGCCGAGATATTGGGTTTGCAGGCAGTTTCAAAAAACATGGATGCGGTGGAGGCCGCTGGAGATATCGGACTTGGATCTGCAGAAGGGCGGCCCATTGAGCTGACAGAAGACGACAACGTGGTGCGACTTGACGACTTCCCAGGAGATCAGAACCTGGTGGAGCTTGCGGAGGAGCAAAACCTCCAGGATAATAGACAGGCTGATGAGAGAGGTGAGAGAAGTGAGAGAGGTGATAGAAGTCAGAAACTGGTGGCGGGTATGCTCATGAACGCACGAGACATGAACATAACAGCAAACAGGTTGCTGGCAGAGACTCATAGCAACATAGGCCGCGTTTTGGCTCTTATGGTGTATCGGGAGAACCTCAAAGTTCATTTGTGTCGCATGGTTAGCCTTCCAGTTGTAAGGCAAGCACTGCCAGGGGACATCGACCGACTGAAGCACAACTTCAGAGAGGGGTACAGACGGGGGTCGGCAGCATTCTACGTTTCCATTGAGAATGACCAGGGTATCACAAGGGGCCCCACTGCAGAGGAGCTTCAGAATTGGAGCCCCCACTGGCACATTGTAAATGCCGAGTTTGAAGCCTCTCTGAAGACTAATCCCACATTCGCACACATGGCAGGGAAGATGTTCTTCGTCTGGGACGAGAACCACAGGATGCTTGCCTGGACATAGTACATTGCTGAAATGCATCCGCAAGATAATCAATTGGATTACATAGTGGACTGCATTGTCGTGAAGGTGGACGTGAGGGACAGAGGACTGCTGAAGGGTGCCATGGCGGATATAAATCTGTAAGTATAATTACTACATCCTTGTGTAGTGCCTATTGTGGCGCCAAAATAGGCAATGTTCTTGACTGTCATCTACTCTATGAACTGGAAATTGGATTGCTGTGCCGAAATCTCGTTATTTTTGTATCATATTTTCATGTTGTTTTTTTTTTTTTTTTTTTCTCCATGGCAGGGTAACAGAGAGGGCCTTCATGGAAACTCACCTGGCACATACGCTCTACAAAGTGCAAGAAGTGGGCATAGCACCGCTGACGGACTTCCAAAAATCCCTCGATCCGAGCTGTACCGGAAGTCCCTGGCGAAAGCGGATCGCACTGGTACCGACCAACACTGGACGCCATGGTGGAGATCCTCTATTTGGTGAGGTTCAATCAAAATTCCCGATCTAATGCTATTTGTTGCAGGGATTAGTGGCCTGACTGTATCCGCTGGATATGGGAATGCAGATGAACATCAGGGATGACTTGGCCTATGCCAAAAGGCAGTTCTTTGAGAGTGATGCCCCCAAACAGGCGGACGCGTCGATAGAGAGTCACATTGTGCAGGCAGGGAGGCAATCACGGACCAAGTACAGGTCCAAACTTGTGAAGCAAGTTGCAATCGCTGACCCTGGTCTTGGTGCCGAGTTCCTGGTGGAGATAGGACGCATTACTCCAGCCCATGAACCGGAAATGTCCAGGGAGAACTTCATCACATCGCAGTGTCCTGTGTTGAGCGGCGGAGAAGGTTAGCATGTATTTGTTTTTGTTTTGTGTCTTCTCGCGATTCTCATGATGAGGTTCTTTTGTCTAACCGATGTTAGGCCATGCAGACGAGGTGGCTGCGAATCTGGCACGGCCTTACAAACACAAAGCTGTTGTACCACTTTCCCATCGAGCCAACAGACGGACAAAATGAACGACTGGCTCAATGTGATGACTTGGTGGCATCAGTATATAATTTCCTCCTCTTCTGTGTTTGGACATCATCGCAATTTCAAATTCATGAATGTTTTGGAGACCTGCAATGCTGTAGGTACTGACCCACACGCCCAGGAGCAATGGATTGCAACACCACCACTTTCAAGTTACAGATCGAGCTGAACGAAACCGGAGACAATGGAGAAGAATACGTGCAGTCCTGGCGAGGGCGCTTCGCAAACCTATTTTCAGATAATTGCAAAAGAAAGACGCAGCGTATACATCGAAGAGCAGGAGGGTGCCGACAAAGCGGAAATGTGAGTCCTGCTCAGGTAATCTGTTGCCAATAATCCCCCCTATTTGCCCAGCAGTTAGTAGTTTTGAGAATTTAGCCAAGCAGCGGTGGGTTGCGGCGCCAAAATATCCCTCTTTTAGATGAATGTTGGGTAATTGGGGCACGGTCCATTGCGTATTTCGGTGCCGAAATACCTTCTGCATTCAGAACTTCCTCTTGCATGATGCATCAGTAACATGATTTTTGTTGAACTGACTCGTGATTGCAGGTACATAAATTTTGCTCTCATTCCGTCCGGAGCCATTCAAAGGTTCACCATTCTTCCTGGCGTGGAGGACACCTGGAGGTCGTGGTACGATGTACACAGAAGTAATGGCGAAGGAGTGGCATGCCGAGCATTTGGTAGACTGTCCCTGGTATGTGGATTCCCAAGTGGGACCGTTGACCTCGGAGGTTAACTTGAAGAAGGAAGCGAATGCCCGGGCTATGAAGGCACATTTGGATCCCCAACCAGAGGACGTGGAAAAACTGAAAGTAGAGGAGGCAACAAAGTAGAAAGCACTGAGAAAGTCAGCCAAGGCGGCAGCATTGGTGAAGGAGATGGAGAAGCAGGCAGCTGAGCAGCCCAAGGACAAGAAGAAAAGAACGCGCAAACAGGGGCAAGAGACGAAGAGCCCCACACCCAAGAAGAAGAAGCAGCAACATAGTCAGCCAGATGACGAGGATTCTGACGACGATTTCCAGCAGGATAACACTCAGGGGGCCACACCTCGTCCGAAAATTCACAAGGGCCAGCACTCCAGGGGTTCAGCTGCAAAGAGATCACTATACGAGGATGCACCTGGCAGACCCTACCGTGCGGTGCACATTGCGGGCAGGGAAGTCCTCAATACACCCACAATTGTGGAGTGTGTTAATGAAAATTTCCTAACTGCTCTGACCAGAAGGCTGGAGAAAACGAGATTGAGGAAGGCGATCGAGGCCCACCAGGGGAAAGGGAAGGGGAAGGCCACTGGCAATGATATCGAGGACACTCCTGGCTACACAAAGATGATGGAGTATTTTGTGGCGATGAGCCACGGCAAAAAGAGCACAGTCGGGGGCAGGGTGGTGAAAGCCTCCATTGACATGATCCTTGTGGATATCCCGGATGGGCAGGAGATACTGGGGCTGGGCTCACTACCGTGGTGGAACAAGTACGACGAAAGATATTGGAGCCACACATTCGGGTTCGCAGCCAACATGTTGGACGACGACGGCTGTGTTGTTGTGCTAGCAGCCGATGGAGAAGTCACTGAGAATGATATCAAAGTATGGATGGGGAGAAGTGCAGCACCCATCCTGAAGAAGATTTGGACTTGCATCAACACGCAGGGTCTTGTCAACGATGGTCAGAAGATATGCTGCGGTTTTCCTCTGTTCTGCCAATTTTTGCGCCGAAATTGCCCATGTACGTGTAGGCCACCTCTCACGTTCTCCTTTCCTTCTTTGCAGACTCTTATCTTTCAGGCATTCTGCTTCGTGAAGGAACATTCAAAATTCAAATTACATCAAGCAGGCAGACTTGTTGATTCCACAGTTGATCCACTGGAGTATAACGTACATGCTTTGTGATTTGTCGGGCAAGCCTTGGAGGTATGGCAGGACCAGGATTCCTGCATTCATCCAGATGCTCATGGAAATGTGTACGGATGTTGAAGGCAGGGTCCTCGACGTCACTGCAAATACAGGTGAGAGTGTTCAGTGATTGCGGCACCGAAATTGACACAGTTTCCAATTGTCTTTGTTTGCTTGCGTGAGGAAGCGAATCATTCTTGACTTCGGCTTTGGTTGTGTCGTATGAATTCGCAGGTGCCTGTATGTGGGCGGGAAGGATGTCGAACCGATTTGTGTTCTCATTTGAGGGGGATACGGCCTTGTACGATTTCAATTTGGCGGGCCTACAGCGTCTGCCTCCTACTGAGGATCCCAACAACGCAGAATAGGACGTGGAAGGGGAGGAGGAAGAGGAGGAGGATGAAGTCCAGGAAATTCGTCCGATGCAGGGGCGCCCGAAGCCGCTTCCTGCAATGCCTGTCTTCGAGTGAGTTGCACCATAGTAAGTGGTTTTGGTTGTAGGGACCATGCAACCTGCCGATGATTCCCTGTTTGAATGTTCTAATGTGCTTCATTTCTTGTTGTGCATACACTCAGCCTTGCAGAGTCGTCCGACGAGGAAATGCTGGGAGACTTGCCCGAATCGGACCCTGTTGCAGAGGAGGAGACAGAATCGCATCGGCCATTCTTTGCCAGAAAATCGTTTTTTGCGAGTCCCCATAAGCCCTTTTTTCTACCACCCTATGCAGACACGACTGCCAGAGAAGCCATCAGGAGGGAGGATAGGCCTACTCGGTTCGAGCAATTGATATTCGGGAAGGAGCAGAGAATTATAATGAGGTGTGAGGCCAAACATGGAATTGTGAAAGGCAGAGTAGGCAAGTTCGTCATAGAATCCGCGTCTGAGAGCGAGGGGGATGATGAGGACAGTTCCGCACCCAGGTGGACAGTTCCAGCTGGTGATGATGGTATTTTTTAGGGGATGGCTTCTCAGAGTAACAGCGGTAGTACCAGTGCAGGTTCGGAGGCAGGTGGAAGGCAGCCATCCTTGCATGAGGCCGGGATGCATTGGACAGTGATCGCGGATCCTTGCCATAGCAAAGTCTCATTTGGATCCTTCTGTTGTACAGTTCTGAATCACTTAATGAAAATATTGACAATTTTTGAAATCATTGTGTTCAGACTGTGCATGTCCGATTCCCAACATTTCTTCCGCAAACACAAATGTAATAATAAAAGCAGAAGAGACGCAAAATAAAGTAAAGAACCCTACAAGTAATTTATGCACACCAGCGAACCGCGAACTAAAAGCCATGAAAACATTGCCGTTTCTAACATTCCTATTGGGAATTTCGGCGCCGAAATGGCCTAGTGTGCGCCTTCATAATATGGGCCTTATAAAATTCCACGTAGGAATTACTGCACCGAAATAGCACGATGGAAACCTTCAGCACAAGGCACTTCAGCACATTCTACTTGGGTATTTCGGCGCCGAAATAGCCCGCTCTACGCCATAAAATATGCCAGTATATCACATTTCAAAAGAAAATTTCGGCGCCAAAATACCCCGGTGGAAGTCTTCAAAACACCAGTTTAACACACTGCTCTTGGGAATTTCAGCGCCGAAATACCAAGGTCGGTGGTTTTAGGACGCTGGTGGTTTTAACACAATTTCTTCCTGTAATGTCGTGGCACCTTCTCTGTCTAGCCCCTTCTAGCACCAGTCATTTTCGATCGCCTGTGTGGATAGCTGTTGCCGGCCAATGGGGGCACGTATTGCAGTTGCCCCAGAGAAGATCACGTGACAGGGTGTTCCGCAGTGGGTTTTCAATGTTTGCATCTCCGTGTTGAAACACTACAGTGATTACTTGTCCCTCTCCATTCCCGGTGGGCGCACACTTCCTCAATGCCGCCCTATGTAAATGCCTTCTGCATTCGACGGAGCGGGATTCGAGGTTCGCGATTGCGTGTGCCGGTGATGGGAGACATTATGGTGGAGTTGGACTTCAGTGAAGGTACACGCAGGGTGACGAGTTTCCGAGCACTTCTGTGGGATTCTCTTTGGGTGAGGCCTGCCAGTGGACAATAGTGGATACTTGTTGTGCGAGATAGACCTGGAAGACGGAGTGTTCGTCTCTTTATCATGAGATGTTGCTGCGGCGAGTTCTGGAGGTCTTACTACCATAACTGTACTGCACCTCCACAGTATTTGCTCCCGGATAGGGCTCTTGAGTTGCTCACTCACTCTTCTGGGCCAGGGAATATATTGTTGACACTAAGGGAGAATCGGAACAGGTTTGTCCTGGATGTTTGCAAATTTCACGACGCTGTGGAGGAGGTCCCAATAGGAGGTCTCCAATATCTGCATGTTTTCACGAACGTGACCTCTATAGATATCTTGTATCTTTATGTGTGTCATCTTAATCCAGAAAACGGCAATGTGCAGTGGACGACTACCGCACCACTCCTAATTCTGAACCTGTGGTTCGACGACTCGGTGGTTCGTGTTGTGGATGTCAACGCAGCAGCATAGAGCGTTAAGGATCATTGTGGAGGGTGATTGGAGGGCACAGGCTTCGGGTTATGGTAGATCCACAGGTTTCTTATGCCGCAGTGGTCCATTTCTGATGATGGAAGCTCGGAGTTGTTGCTGTACAAAATAAAAACTTGTAGTTTCCTGATGTTTGTATTTCGAGTGTGTATGACAATTTTCTGTCATGTCAATGTGGTGTTGATGCTGTGTTGAATGGGGTTTGCAAGTTGAACTGTCGTCTGACCCTAAATATATTACCCTGTCAGCATAATGGCTTGTGAGGGCTACAAGTTTGTGTCTCTTTCCTGTCTTGCACAATGTTTTACGGTCGCGACGTGGAATAACGGTGCCGAAATACCTCATTCCGCATCCTGGACCAGGAGAAACGGACCCTATTATCGAGGTATGAGGACATAATACCGTCAATAAAGGCACGAAAATTCCAATTCCGCGGATGCCCGCTCATGAGGGCTCATAGGCTCATGGGCTCATGGGCTCATGAAATAGTAAACCTCCATCTTGGGCCAGCGGGTCACCTGAAAGCTTCCATGTGTGCTGATGATTCAGTCTTGTTTCTTAGGAATGATACCATGTCCCCTGTCCAGGCTGCTCTCAATTGTAGTAAGGTTTTTTTGCTCAGCCTCTGGCTTATCTGTTAACTGGAGCCAAATGGTTGGTCTGCTCTCCCGTCTTAACAACAACTAACCCTCACCCTCCCTGTTGGGGTGAGGATTTGGGCATCCGCTGGCTCAGAGACAGTGAGGCCTTTATCTTCCTTGGTCATCAGGTGGGCACATGGCTCACTTGGTAGCAAGGTTTCAGCCCTGTAATTGCTAAGCTTAAATCAAAGCTCTGTTACTGGAGCTCCGCATGACTCACAATTACAAGAAGAGCTCTTACGGCCAATCAAATCCTCCTGGCTTCCACTTGGTTCATTGCCTCTGTCTGGGACCCGGGCCCTCAGCTCTGTAAGCAATCAGGTAGCTCATCAAGAATTTTATTTGGGGGGCTCCCACAATCGGCCATAATCGTAGAGCTCTGCTGGTCTAGTACTGGAAGCAGCTTTGTATGAGTAATAAGCATGGGGGTCTTGGTATTCTTGACTTTGAATCGCAAGTCACCGCTCTCTTCTTGTTAAATGGCTCCCTTGAGCTCTTCTCAACCCCGGCCTTGCCCACTGGTCTTGGCTGCTTCGCAACTATACTTCTAACTCCATTCCTATCTCTTCTTCTCTCTGGAAGCCTTCTCTTCGTTGGCTCATGTAGGGAGGTAAGTCTAATTCCAAGGCTTCCTGTGGGTCGGAGGCTTGGGCGGCGATCTGGAAAGCCTGGCACAAGATTCGGGAGCACCTTATCCAATCTTCTCATGTGATCAAAGAAGAAGTGCAGAGGCAACCCCTTTTTGGCAATTTCAGTGCGGACAACGAGACTCTGGTAGCTTGCTTTGGCAGATGGGCTCCTTGGGAAAATGCAGGAATCACCTTGTTTTCTAACCTCTAATCACACTCTGACCAGACTCTGCTTCCTTACAGACACTTCACTCCTTTGGGTGGAAACGGGGGTTGTTTTTCTATGAGCAGTAAGCACCAAAAAGCATGAGCAGAACCACAAAACAGAATTTTTTTGCATATTTCTGCGAATATTTCCAGGTTTTCGACCATCCAAACCTGTTTTTTAGTGTTACAAGTGCACGATTTTCCCTCATCATAGAACAATCAGGTTAGGTTCGGATGCAAAGCTAGGTTCGGGAATTCCCCTATTTGGGCGTCGGTACCTTTTTTTTTGAGAAGTTGGCAAAGACTTCCGGTTGCCTACTTTCCGTTTTTTTTTTTTTTTTTTTTTTTGGAGAAGTCGGCAGAGACTTCCGGCTGCCTATTTTCCAGATTATTATTATTATTATTATTATTATTATTTGAGAAGTCGGCACAGACTTCCGGCTTCCTAATTTTGAGTTTTATATTATATTTTGAGAAGTCGGCACAGACTTTTAAATATTATATTATATGAGAAGTCAGCACAGACTTCCGGCTTCCCAATTTTCAGTTTTTTTTAATATAAAATATTTTTTGAGAAGTCGGCACAGACTTCAGCTTCCCAATTTTCGATTTTTTTTTTTTTTTTTGAAAAGTCAGCACAGACTTCCGGCTGTACATTTTCCGTTTGGCCCGCGCGGGTATAGGTGGTACACTTTCTATTTAGGAATATAACTTTGGTCCTTCAGCTTTGCTATATCCCAAGCCTATTCCGAACTTGGAATCTGGCTTCGGGTTAGCTTCGGTGTAGGTTCGAAAACTCTGCTCATGGCTCATGGCTCGTCTGCTCATCGTTCATGGAAAATACAGACCCGGTGGAAACACCAGGGCTTGCTTCCCGGGCTCCTGCATTCTGTCATAAATCCCTCCTTCGTGGATTGCCTTTATGAGCAATGTCACATACTGTACTTTGTGGCAAGGATGTAGCATCCCCTCTTCTTTCCAGGTTATGTATGTTCTTTTTGTCTCTCTTGGCTCTTGCATAGGTATTGGTTTCACCTTATCTCAGGGCAGGCTGTCCCCTCTTCCTGCCACATCATCTATCCTGAAAGTCTTCTCTTTGGGATTAGGGTGGTTGATTCCATTTATGGTTGTACAAACCCAAAGCCACCAATGGTGGGATGGTGGGATTGGCAATTGATCTTCTGTGGTTTCAGGGATTGCCCCTCCTAGAGTTGCCTTTTGACCCTGGCGAATGGAGATGGCTCTCCAAGAATAAAGATCATTTCTTTGCTTACTCTGCCAAGCTTGGCTACTCTCTTATTCACCCTACCAACCCTTTTCCTCGTAAAGGGATAAGAAATGGGCTGGAACTCTGGTTGCTGGTACTGACTGGACTGCGGTGTGGAAAGATGTCTGGTCTAAGCACCGTTCTGCTAAACAGCTCTCTGGATTTCTGCGGAGGCTTACTCATAAGATTTTGCCCTTCGGGGCCTTCATCTCTGACCAACCTCTTTGCTGTAAGTTGTGTAGTCTTAACTTGGTTGGGGGGCTAAAATCCATGAGGAGTGACAATGAGCAGTGAGCAGAGAGACGGACCTGTTTGCCGAACCACTTCTAGGTTGGGGATAGGATCGGGATTAGGGATAGGTTCGGTTTATGGATTCCCATTTTGGATTGAAAATATTGTAGAGGTAAAACAAATCCATGACATTGACTTAAAAAAAATGAGATTTTTACTGGAATTTTTTTTGCAGGTTCGGCGCTGAACCCCATTTCATACATTAATAATAAAAATTATTTTATTTTATTTTAAGAAAAACTTTTTCTTAAAAAATGTAGGTGCCCGCACTGTTCAGCCCTGAACAGTGCCATAGGTTCGGTAGTGGTCCGAACTGGTTCGGCATAGGCTCGGCACAGGTTTGGAAGAATATTCCCAGGATATTCGTGAGAATGTACTTTTGAATATACCTCTGCTAATGGAACTCTGCTCATGAAAAACTCAACCTCCTTGGTTGAAACTTTGGAGCATGGCTTCTTCTACTGCTGCCTAGCTGAAGCGATTTGGTCCAGGATTCGAGCCTTCTATGCTCCCTGGAAATCACTCCTAACTCCATCTCCATTCACTTGCTGAACCTATAGGCTAGAAAAGTCTAGCACAGATGCCCAGTCTGGTCTTCTCTTAGGACGGTGCTCAGGAGGATCTGCTTTGATCTGTTGGTTGAGGGGAGATTTAAGGCTTGGGGTTGTTTGTTGACCGCTATATTTTGCAGATGTTCTGGAGTAAAACGGACCAAGCTATTTCAAGAATTCGATGACACTTGGAGATGGCGCGACATCATCTGCTCGAGAGATGGAGAATGCTGCTCTTTCCACTTTGCCATCCCCAATCCATGATGGCCCGTCTAGCCCCTGACCTTCTCTTGTGCAGTTGGAGGACGACATTATCTGGAAGCATAGGAAGAATATAAACTCCAAAATCAAGGCTCACCTCAATTTTGAACCTCTTAGATCCAAGCGCTAGTTTCTTGTATTCTCTTACTTGCATTGATGTTTCTTAGTGAGGATCCATAGATGGCGGATCTTAGTCCTAGATTTATGAGCTGTCTGTTCCTGGTCGCTTGGTTCTTGGTAGCTGAATTCCTTTTGGTGACCATGGCTGGTTCTTTTGCTACCCGTTGTGTTGATCTTGGAGGTTCCCCACGATTGTTTTGCCTTTTGGGCCTCCGCGAGGTTAATTTTTCCTCGTCCTTTAATTTTAGTATCAAGGCTCCGTTTTTTTTTTTTTAAAGAAAAAGAAAAGAAAAAGAAAAAAGAAGACTTCTGTGAAAACGGTTGAGTCTCCCATGGATCTCATAGTAAAGAGGGCAGGAAAAGAAGAAGCGAAAAGAACAGAGAAAGAGAGAATAAAGGTATTTTTCTTGGGGCAATTTCTGCATTAAGTGATTGGAAAGAACAAGAAGGCTCCATAACTTCAACTCAACCATCAGGACATCCGTCACAAGTCACAAACTGTATGGCAGGGCTTGCATGGATTACATGCATTTGTGTTGTTTTGTTTTGTTTTGTTTGGTCGTTGAGACCTTCCGAACCGCAAAGTCGCCGCCCAGGGTCTTGATACTGGAAAGCCCTCCATGAGTAAGGGGTGCATTGAGGCGATTTCATAATTTTTAATTTTTGGACCTCCGGGAGATATTGAATTTCAAGCATTTTTTGTCACTGAAAATTCATAAAAATAGCAAATTGGGTTTTTCTGGAATATTGGCCCTTCATTGTTCTTTTGGTACACATGTGCTCAATGGCACATGCCACACTAGGAGGACATTACGTTCAGTAAGCTACCTGTTGAAAAAAGTGGCTAGCCTGGCTCAAAGACTCGAAAATTGCTGCTGGGAACGTTTGGGAAAGTGGAGTTCAAAAGAGCAAGCCAAGCTACCTGTTGGAAAAAGTGGTTAGCCTGGCTCAAAGACTCGAAAATTGCTGCTGGGAACATTCGGGAAAGTGGAGTTCAAAAGAGCAAGCCGGTTATGCAATTGCTCCTGGTGTGCATCTTGAGGGGATGTGAGGGTGTTGTGAGCTTTACCAGTGTACCGCTCAACTCACCAAGTTGGAAACACTGCTCTTGTATGCTTCTCGTGATATCGGTAGCAACACAATGGCGGGTTACCGGAGTGTATGGGCAAGCTTACAGGCTTCAAACACTCAGGCCGGGAGGGGCTTTTGAATGGAGGAGTTGACAGGTAGCAAGTACTTTAACCAAGCCGCCCAAGTGAAATAAATATTGCCTTAGATTCAGACAGGCCTGTACTATTCAATCAACCAGTGGCCACTTTGTACTGGGCATAAGGAAATATATTCAATTATTGAAAGTTAAGTTTGAACGTGAATCTTTCAAGCAGCTGCTTCTGGTTGCACCTTTTCCCAAAATAAAGGCTCCACTGGGAAACCTGGATCCCGTTGCAGCCTGAACCACACCCAACAGGAGGGTGACGTGATTGCTATCAACCTTTTATGAAATAATACCAACTCTCTTGGACACCCAAATGAAGGGCCAAAAACATTAAACAGACATACACTGGTGTATACGAACGCACCTACACCTTTTCTTATCGGATTACAAAGATGATGCAAGATGCACATAACTTTTAACACTAATGCATGTAACCAAGAACTCCGCTTTGACTGACAAAAGTAAATACACACACATTGACACTAACATCTACACTCACCAGTTATTTTGGGCCCAAGAACAACCAACTGTCTCCACAACATGCACACTGTAGGCTTGCCGTGACTTGGGTGATGTGTTTTCATAGCTGGTTACATGCAAGCACAAGCACAATCTTTGCATGTCAATGCTGCATATTAAGGTCAATCTAATATTTAAATGGACTTGCAAAGCTAGCTGAGCTCAAAGGAGCACAGGGAAGAGAAGACACGAGTGAAAGAGTGAAAGAGACTGTGGGCTTACACCTTTGATGGACAAGGTCCCCATGGATAATGACGAGTGACCCTGCCTTGACTTCCACTGGCACAAAGGCAGTTAAGTCATAAGTGCCAGGTTCTTTGTCAAACTTCACACTGTTAGGCTCCCTTAAAAATCTCCTGGCAAGTCCTCCTGCCAGAAAGTTGAATCACATCATTATCCACCTCCCTGGCAAAAAAGCTTGCAATGGCATAAGACAATCAGGACAAGCCAGAGGCTTTTGCATAGGCATCCACCCACTCCCAGAATGTAGCCTTCAAGGGGGTAGGCAAGACCTTTGTGTGATTTGGGCAGAACCCAGAGGCAGCCGTTCTGGATGGTGGCATCCTCCAGTGCTAACCACAAACCTGTACAGGAAGTTGGGTCTGTGTACAAAAATGAGTTGTCCTGATGTGGCACTACCTCCCCGCCTATGCCAGGTTGCTGCACCAGCACAATCCAAACTCCTTCAGTACCTATCCACATGCGCGCTCTCAAGCCAAGAGATTCTATTTTTCTTTTAAATCTATATTTCCTGATTCCTAGATCCTTTGGAAAATCAATTTATTCTGGTCGGTGCTTCTGTGCATAATGCTAGCCAATATGGTAGATATTATCCAGCATACATCCTCTGCACCCATCATACTGTAAACCTCGGGTTCCAGCTTGTTAACAGTAATCTTCCAATAATGTCCCTCTGCCAACTGCTTCAAAGCCCTGTTGGGATGACCAAGTTCATTTCACTCCAAACAGAAACTTTTGCTCGGAATATGTATAGCTTCTGTCTGAAATGCAGCCTCTTCATATCCAACTACTGGAAGCGAACAACAGTGAGCTGTCTCCATGTAAACAATGCAAAACGAAATGGAAGGTCGTGCAATGAATTCAAACATATTTTAGATAGAAAGGGAGCTTGGGGACTAAAACACCTTAAATATGTACATTGACTGAACAGGTGCAGGCCTCTTGTAGTTGAGGGAAGCCATCAGAGCTGAAAACTTCTCTGATCGGGAAAATCTACGAAAATCTGGGTCCAAGTCATGGAGGGCTGAATCACCCACCCACAATGCCCTCATCATCATCCCTCCACTGTGCTATCCAACCTGCCAAACCCACATTGAACAAGATCCAACCGGCTTTTGCAAGTCCAATATACGTGAGCATCGTTGTGATTGAGTTACCCCCACTCCACCAATATTCAACATATATATTGAACAGGTTTTTCTTGCCTTTCAGAGCTTTTATAATAGCTTAATATATCTGGTGTCACTCTCAGTTCGTTTGACACGTAGATCCAAGCCTATTGTGGAATTAAGTAGGTAAACAAGTGAACCAACATACCATGACCAACTTTGTTGATGGACACAGCCTTGGGCTGCTTCAGTGCTCCTTCCGCATCAAATCCTTTCTCTGGGCAACCCCAACAGCAGAGTAAGTGCCTCCCTGTCCTGGTGGAACCAATTCCCTATCCTCCAAAAAGGTATACTCGTAAAAAACCTATTCCATGGGAGAACACTACCGTGAAAAAGCGACACAGAAACAGTGAAAAAGTAGATATTGTACCCCAGAATTCCCCCACCTTTCCAAAGAACTAATGGATGTGTTATCTCTACTCCTGAATCTCGCTACACAGCATGGAACCACCAAGAACAAGTGTTACTGGGCATCAAGTATGAGTGGATGTTTGACCGAACTGAATTGTACCTTCAAAGAAGAAGGAGATGTTATTTGCACTGTCATAAAAGTATGTGTCCGTGTGCTGCTTCTGAAAGCACAATTCACACACAGGAGTCAGCCTCACCAGACCATGTGCGCCCATTCACTTCGGGTGGTTGATGGCACCATCTTCAAAAGAAGCCAATGTTGCCAGTCCATTCTGGAAACGCTAACACAGAGATGATACCATCTTGGTGTGCCAAAGCATTGACGATTGTGATGGACCAAATTTATGTTCCTTCGATCCCCATGCGACTGAGAAGACCATCTACACTATGCCTAGCAGCTGACGGCACAGGCAGGTGGGCACCTGATTCTTGGTCGAAAATAAGGAGATTGTGGAAGGATCAAAACCGTCCACGAGCTGCTCCATGCGCCTTATCAGCCCAGAGCGCTCCTCACCACTCGCGAACTCTGGCACAACCAGATATCCTGCACCCTCCCCCTACCGCCCGCATTGATTCTCTGCGAAGCTTCCACTCACACATCCCTCGTTCAGAATCCGCTGGGCTACTTCCGAATCCCAATCCAAGCAATTAGGCTGCTTGCCACTCCATGATTGATTTGAGAGGGCCACACGCAGATCGACTACTCACCATTGAGTCCTTCTATCCTGAGACATCCTCACTTCTGTACAAAACACCTTGCTAGTCATCCGTGCCTTCGCAATTTAGTGTCAGCACGAATTCCCAGATAGTGTGCTACTTACTGTCATCTCTACGTTCGGGAGAAGCTTCCAGTCACGAGCACCTCGCATCCTAATACACAGAGAGACAGTCCCGCTCTCAAAATCGAATATCTGACCGACGATGTCATACGCGAACTTACCTTCCGAATCATAGAAGGCCTTCTCTTCTTTTGAGAGTCCCGGCTGGGCACCCATGGCTTCCGCGCTCCTGAATTGCTGGATCTCTCTCTCTCTCTCTCTCCCTGCAAATCAGCACGTCAGAAGAAAAGTGAGAAGGAACTTATGACAACAAGTCGGTGGTGGATCACGACTTTCGAACTCTCAGTCAACATCGCAATAGCACAATCCACATTGTTCATCTATTATTATAGCCTACATGTCCGCAGCAGATCCAACCCATCACCAGGCTGCACATCACACCCACGAGGCTAAACGGGATGCATGTCCCACCTTTGTAGCAGGCAAAAATGCACCCTCTTTCCATGTTGACCAGTAAAAAGACCGTGCATGATTTCCAGTGAAGCCTGTGTTGAGCTGGACCGGTTTCGTTGTTACCATCTATATATATATATATATATTCCTAAAGGAAAGGGATGATAGATGGCAAGTGATAAAAGAGGCCCGGGAGTTCAATGCTGCCTCAGCGGGCCTGCCTGCGTGGCCCTACCCCCGCCTTTCTCTCCCCACCCCCTACCCCCGCCTTTCTGTTTCCCCCCCCCCCCCCCCCAGCAGCGCCTCGGCCGCCCCCCACCAGGTCCATTGCTCGCCAAAATACTGCCACACATTGATAAACTCAGTATTACTGTAAGGTAGTGGCATCTAGAAGTGTGCGTTGCCTTTATCTGTCCCCTATTTCTGATGAATGAAGTCACTGCTTTCATCCCAGTACTGTGCACTCTTGCCATGGAGGCAGTTCAAGGTTAATTACTGCTTTGGATTAGGTACAGCATGGAGTGTTTTGGGAGTACGAGGAGCTTAATTAATGGTGGGTTAGTGA
This sequence comes from Takakia lepidozioides, assembly GCA_030704615.1. Taxonomy (NCBI): domain Eukaryota; kingdom Viridiplantae; phylum Streptophyta; class Takakiopsida; order Takakiales; family Takakiaceae; genus Takakia; species Takakia lepidozioides. Next base: position 68,107,496 of record CM060733.1, on the reverse strand, counting down.
AGCTAACTACACAGCCACCTAGTGATTCTCATTTCAAATTCCCCATTCGTTTTTGAAAGTGGAGGCAGGTATTTCGGGACAATGGCCGGTTAATACAACAGCCAAGCATGAATGCAAATGGGATGCATCGCTCACTTTAGATACTACTACGGTGCACACTTTTATCATGCTTCAGTTTACGGGAGAATGGGAAATGAAGGAGCCGTCGAGTGTTCCAGCTCTCTCCACGAGGTCGGCTAGTTTAGGGTTTTGGGATGGCCGTGTCTTAGGAGATGTAGGTCAACTCAGGGCGGACTTAGGGGGCCTACTTCTCCGTGTATGGTCAGATTTTGCCCAAGTCATCATCCATGCAAGGAAAGCTATGGGTCTTTCCATCGGTAGATGCGCCGAATTCCGCGTTTGGAGGCACGGACTTCTGGGCCTACACATGGCCTGGTTTTGGTAATTCTTTGATAAAGGTGTAGGTGCACACTTTGTGCATTTAAGCACCTTTAAGCACATATCAGGGATGAATATATGGCATTAGAGGAGGGACCTACTAAGCAAAAGTGGGATAGTATATAGTTTGACTTTGATAATTCATATGTAATACATCCGTGATTGGAAAATTATGTGTTTTGCACACGTAATTGTTGCTTCATTTGGAGGTTGAGTTTTCCATGTGCAGAACTCCATGAGCAGTGAGCAGGTTTTGCCGAACAATGCCGAACTTAAGAGAATATTCACGGAATATATCAAATATCCAAAGAATATTCTTCTGAACCAGTGCAGAGCCTATATGGAGGAATATTTTGTCGAGGAATATTCTTTCAAACCTGTGCCGAACCTATGCCGAACCAGTTCGGACCACTTTCGAACCTATGGCACTGTTCGGCGGCGAACAGTGCCGGCACCTACGTTTTCTAAGAAACAGTTTTTTTTTTTTTTTTTATTTTTTTTATTTTTATTTTTATTTTTAGTGTATGAAATGGTGTTCGGTGCCGAACCTTCAACATTTGAGGGGTTATATGCAATATAAATTTAGTAAAAATCTCATTTAGAATCCAAAATGGGAATATTTTATAAACCGAACCTATCCCGAACCTATCTCGAACCTATCTCGAATCTGGAAGTGGTTCAGCAAACAAGTCCGGGCGGTTCGGTGACGTTCGGCAAAACCTGCTCACTGCTCACTGCTCATGGATTTTCAGCCCCCCTTCATTTGCTATTCTGCTCATGTAATTTTTGAGACACTGCACCCTTTGAGCAGTGCACACTGGTTAAATGCACACCTCTAGATACCACTACCTTATTGCACGCATCCATCATGCATGCCCCATGAATGCAAGAAGTACATCCATCGCATCATGACTTTGCCATCATATAGTCCAGGAAGCTTCAATGATCGGTAAATGATGCTGAAGGTGAAACATCTTATTCTCTGCATGCGGGACCACAGGGGGTAGCTGCTCAAGAAGTGGGGGGGTTTCTCAAGAAACTGTTGAACACAGTGCAAGCTGTGGAGCAATGAACTCCAGTGCAGGGTTAGTCAGTGAAGATGACAGAGGTGTGACATGCCCACAAGCCAATGACTGTCCTATCAACACTCCTGGTTTAGAAGTTGTGCGTGAGGATAACAAGGAACAAGATCAAGTGCACCCACAGCTGCCTCTAGAGAATGGTGTAGTCAGTGCAAGAGGGACAAATGGTGCCCCGGTGGCGAATGCTAGTCTGTGAGCGGGAAGATGCTAATCCATGAGCGGGAAGATGCTCACGTAATAGGGTGCATGGGCCTACAACCGCGGATGAAGAAGCCCCGGGAGACCTATTTCCGCGGGACTGAGTGCATACAACCTAGTGGTGCAGAATTTTCTAGAATACATATTGTGCGTACTTGGATGAGTGTTGGATGAATGTTTGTTGGATATTGGATGAATGGTGGATGAATAATTGATGAATGGATGAATGCAAGATGAATTTTGGATGGACATAATGCAGAGCGATGGATGAACAATGGATGAGAGGATGGACAAAGACTGGATGAAGGAATGAAAAATGAAAAATCGGCACATGAAAAATGAATGAATGGAGTTGTGAATGTGGTTGTAAGGAGTTATATGGATGAAAAGAGTTATGGAGAGAAGAACTGAAAGAGAGGCAGACACTGGACAAAGAGCAAACAACCCCGTCACAGACTCATTGATAGATATTTTGAAACACGGTGAGTTATTTGGAATAAGACTATCCACTGGAACTGGAGTTTGCATCCGATTCTGAAGCACTACTATCTATATAGATCCTAGTTCTGTTGTGCACATTTGCCTTACGGTGGCAAAGCAGAGGAGAGAGAGATGTCTGCAGACTAAACTCTCTGGCTGCAGCCTCCGCATAGCATGGCAACATCAGGACGGTTGGCGGACTTGGAAAAAAGGCGGAATGAACTTAGAGGCTGCAATTCCATGGGCAAATCTTGTGAAGACACATTCCTACGACGGCCCTTGTTCGCGGAGCGCGTGTAGTCGCCCTTGCATGGTTCCGCCTCCACGCAACCGTCTCCTCCTGTCGTTGCTGAACAAGGTTATTGTATCTTGCCGCCCACTTATGTATGGATGGGGTGTTCTTCAGTATGAACTCATGCACTTGGTTAATCACCATGATGGGTAATTTTACCCTCTTTGAATTTTTGGGCAAAACGATGTCATTGGTTCGTACATCCTTATCTTCCTTCCACATCGGAAGGGCTTCCTTATCTACCATTGCCAAGTACTCTATGCAGTAGAACATAGCCTCTTGCAATGTATACCCCTCCGCCATGCTGCCCTCCGGGTGTGCCATTTGTCTTACATGTGCTTTCAAAGTCTTCATGTATCGCTCAAGGTAGTATATCCACCGAGAATGAACGGGGCCGGCAATTGAAGCCTCTTCCACTAAGTGCACTACCAAGTGCACTTGGATGTCAAAGAAGGAGGGAGGAAGCAGAGGAGGAAGAGACTGGTCATGATGACGCTGATGTTGGCCGAGGTTGGATAGAGAGGGTACAAGAGAATGATGACGCCCCGGACAATGCATCCCGGATCCTATACGATGAGGCTCCATCAGATGCGGATGTTGGAGAAGAAGATAATCATTCATCTCGTCTTGGGTGAGCTTTCTTGGTGCTTTCCCTTCCGCTGGCCCTTGTGTTACCCACTCTTGCAAAAGATGATTATCCACCAAGTCTTGTGTAACACCACGGAGATCCTGCTCCTCCTTGAACCGGTATGCTTCCAACTGCTGTTGTAAACTCTCCATGCGCTTCGCATGAAGCTCAACCAGAGCTGCATAGGTAGCTGACAGATTGTTGGCTTCTTTCCAAGCTTTTTCACTCACAGAAAGTTCATTGTCCCGTACTGTGATGGTTTACTACAACTCAAAGATGTACCTGTCCTTCTGGACATCAACCTGGTGGAACTGCTGACCAAGTCGACTCCACTCCCAGGCCCACACGTCGACATTTTAAAAATGTAACAACGATCGGATTCGCTACCTTGCCCTGAAAACCTGCTACCTTGGATGTAGTCATATCCAGTCATTCGTTTCACCTCCAGGATTGAGTGCATGTCCGACCCCCGGTTGAACTCCTGCTTGCAAGATACGATGTGATTCCGCACATTCAGACTACAAACGTGCGAGACGGACTCCAACAAGTCAAGCATCTCCTCTTCGTTCAAGGGCACTCGGTCTGAACCATCTTCAGACATGATTTTGCCAAGAGCAATCTTGTGGGCTGCCTTCAGCTGAATCTGCTTTGGTCTGGCTCCGAGGCTCAATTTTACCTCCTCTTTTATGATGTCGTGTGCTTCTTGCACAGCCTCACGCATGTTGCCTCTCGCCAAGGGGTGGCAGTGGACCCCAACGTGTATGCAAGCTCTAGTCAAGTCCGGGAGCAAATGGATTACGTAATATTGCTTGGCTCTGCACATGGACATGCACGTCGGTGGTTCTTTGCAATGTGCGCACTTGAAAGTACCTACAGGAGCTTGGCTGGAGACAATGAATGGATGATGGGTTGTGCCAGTCCAATCCGTCTCGTTTTTCCGCCCTCCTTTGGAGAGACAGTGGAAGCAGGCGGGATTGAGGCACCTCAGCTTCCCCGCACAGAGGACGTATCGTACACGAACACCATCAGCAATTTTCGTGCTACTGGTCTTCGCCACACACCAGGGGTGTCCGTCATGCTTTCGATCCATGTCTATTAACATCCCTGAGGCTTTGTTTGACGAAGGTGGAAACTTGAAGATGACATTGCCATCGACTTTGGGAGGCAGATACGTTATCTTCCTGACTGGAAATTTGGCATAGTCGAGAGCAGCCAGCTCGGAGCGAGAACCATCGAGGTGATATTGCCGTAAGAGCTGCACAATGGACCGGGTTGGAGTTATGCTCGAGGGTACATGCGTAGCACCTGCAGAGACGTCCATGTCGGATTTGAACGACCGTGTGGAGGACATGGGGACCTCAATGCACTCATCTTCCTCGTCGGAAATGTCGAATACGTCCACACGAGAAGCTATGGAGGGTCTTGACGGTCCAGGTCGGGAATAATTATCGTTGCATACCTCTGTTGGCAGTGGCCGCCTGTCGGTTTCCCGACTCCTTTGTGGATGGTGTGGGCAGCGACTGATTCGGAAAGGGAATGGGCATTCCCACAGCTCGGTACAGGATGGTGTCTGATGGAGGTACGTGCCATTCGATTTCGCAACCTCCGTTGTCACCTAGCACGACAATGGTCTCGTCAACTTGTCCAGGAACATCCTTCCTTTCTTCTTCTAAATAAACTGTGCCCGGTTTGAGCTTGAATTAAGAACAAAGGTAAGTTTCAGTCACTCTGCAAAGTCCTCCCTCGTTTGGGATCCAGGCTCTCCCAAGTTGCGGAGGACAGCAAACTATAGCGTAGGAATTCGGAGCCATCGAACACCGCACGAAATTGGCAAGTGCGAGGTTCAGTATAGCGACATACCAAGGCTCACAGGCACCATCTAAGTGGATCTGCGGAGTCCATCGACGATTGGAAGTCGCACATTGAAGTGGAAAGTATTGTTTCAAGCTACATACATGAAGGTGGGAGGTGTGATTCCATATCCACTAAGTATGACAATGATGGCCGATTCGGCGACGAAATAACATCTCCTGACAGTTTCTCTTGAGGGTGGATCAACCAGTATTTGCGGTGCAGACATGAACGTTCGCACTGACAAGAGCCAGGACTGTTAGTTAAAACGGTTAGACAAGATTCTTTGCACCTAGGTTGCTGATGCTGGGATCTTTTCTTGATTCTTTTCATAGCTAGGGTTTGTTTGATGCGTGGCTGCAAATATGAGTAGTATCGTTCAAACCCCTCATTTCTCATGAGTGCCTAGGGTTGTCTTTATTTGTTGCATCGAGTATTTGTGGAGTTCTTGATACTTAGGTTTTGTTTCTGGAGTTTGTCTGGACAATGATTAGCTAGAGTAACAAGTTGCCTTGTGGTGGTTTGAGATTCTTAGGGTCCTGTGGCCTGAGTTTGTTGATAGTGAGGGGTTCGTTTGTCACCGGATCGTGGTAACTTCTGCCTTGATATTCTGGTAGTTGACCGTCATTTTGGTCGTTCACTTGTGAGTGCTTGCCGTCCTTGCATCCACTTCTATTGTTATTCTGAGTCATTTTGTTGCTGTTGTTTGTGATACATCTCAAGCAGGTTACCGCAAAGATCGTTCCGAAGCTTGGATTAGGTACATGCTGCTCCCACAGCTACCTGAGCTCCCCCAAAATAAGGCCGGTCTTGAAAAGGTATTGCTCCCTGAGCAGCATCGGAAGCTTCCTGTAACGCCGCAGACCTACGAGTATGTATCAGCAACAATGCCCGAGTTGGCGGCGAATGTTTTAATCGAGACAGATGGTTCAAGACTTCCTTGTTTAGTGGGAGCCTTCCTATCGCGCCAACTTGAGGAGATAGTCACCGAGATACAAACATCGTTCCTCGTTGCATGCGGCGGCTTGCAAGAGTTCTTTGGCATAAACTCATTCTTCACACATTGGTAGCAAACCCTACAAACTTACACTCACCAGACTCCCTCCTTGACGCAATATCTGACACCCTAAACCATCAACCATGGTTTCCATAACCAACAATCCCACAAAGAAAGTAGGCTGCGAAGACAGACACAACACTGTTCAACCAAGAAGCAAGAGACGTAACAAAAATCAGATGAAGATTTGAAACCCTAACCCTGTACATATTCTTGGGATGCCATTGAGCCCGTCCAAAACTGTTACGGTTATGGTTATGGATGCAAAAAATCCAAGAGAGCTCCAGAGACACAAAGGAAGACTCCCTCTCCCTGTCGCGCACCTCACTTCGATAAGCTCCCCTTCAAGTCATAGTTACTCGCTTTGATGCGCGCGCCTGACTCCCAACCTGGCCGCCCGGGCCAACTTGGAGCTTCGGCTGCTCACCGGGACATAACGGTCCCCCTTCACTTCCCTCTCGACCCTCCACCTATTTGGGACTAGGAGAATTCCCTTTGGTAGATGGCAGTCCGGAACAGCTCCCCACTCTTTGGTCGCTTTCCGGCTCGCTCGCTTACTCACTAGTTTTTGGACACCAACGGGCTTGCACCGTTCTCGGGGTTACTACTCCCTATATATAGTTCTGTAGCTGTCCGCGGGGGTTCCACAACCAGCCATGCCATTTTATGGCGAACCACCACGAAGACCCTCGATTCCCGGTGGTGAGTCGCGGTGAGTCTTGGCCCACTCACCGCGGCCCCAATGGACCGTGACGAGTCCCAAGACTCCCCACGACTCCCACCTCGAGGTCTCCACCCCATGGTGAGTCCTATGCCACCCCCACTAAGTCCCGCTAAGCTACCACCACCCCTTGTGGAGCCACCCCCCCACCGCAACCCGGTGTGCGGGGCTCCACCTAGTGAGTGCCTCCGCCTCCTTGAGTGCTTTGGGCACTCAAGGGTGCTTCAGCCCCCCCCATACCTATCGCTGCCGCTGCCCCACCCACCATAGGGGCAGCCCCTCATGTGTCCCGACCCCCTGCCCTCAAGGCAAAGGGCCGCGACACTCCCTCACAATAAAAATAGAAGTGGATGCAAGGACGGCAATCACTCACAAGTGAACTACCAAAATGACGGTTTAGAGTTAGGATTTCAGGCCACACAACACTTTAAACCTGCCATCATCTGCCGCAATCTGACCGACCACTGCGCTTGAAGAGATTCAGAAGGGCTTGCCCTCTGACCTCGCACGAAAAGTGCCCACAAAGGTTCACGGCCAAACATTTCCAAGAAGCAGTGCAATGCAGCAAGCTCAACAAATGGCAACTCAAAACCATAGAACATGATCCAGCAACTTTTTCTTCAGCCATTCTCTGCGGGTAGGAGGCGCTGCCCGCAACAATCTATCAACCAACAAAATGACTAAGAATATAAATTGGACGCTGCCATACAATAACACAAACCCTACGGAGCTGACGGAGAAGCTTAGAAAGGAAATCTAAGGGGACATACAAGATGTCATCATACAAGATCATCATACAAGATGTCGTGCAGCAAAGAAAGTAGGCTGCGAAGACAGACATGACGGCGTTCAACCAAGAAGCAAGAAACCCTAATCGGCATGATTTCAGCACATAGGCTTTATCTATTTCGCAAAACAAGAACAAACACTAACCTTCTGTATATGCAGCTGCCTTCAAAGCTAACCCTACGAAGGAACACATACCTTAGGAGCAACAACACCGGGTTCAACGGAAAACAACTGAACGAAATAACAACAATTAAAGGAGCCTCCTCATCATCAAACTTTATGACATAAAAAAAGACAAGCTCAGACTGGCCTAGGCAACGCGATCTCACACTCTAACCATCATCCCATGTTGTTGAGTTGCATCTATCATGTAGTGCACAACCAGAATTCCACATATAAATAACAAACAACCGTGTCTGTCAAAAGACCCACGCATCTCATAAGCATCAAAATAATAAAGATAGTTGCTAACAACAAGAATTGCTAACACTTTCTTGACCATTCTTTAGGAAAGAAAACGCACCTGCATCAGCAGCGGGTTCAATAAGGGCAAGAAGAGTTTCTGTCACAGTATCATCGTCATCATCAAATATTGCATTCCGATACTCATCGTTTTGCTGGAGCAACTTCAGCTTGATTCTTGCCCTCTTCTTACCGTTTGGGATGAGTGACTTCAACGTATCTTTCCAGTCCATGCTTCCGATCGAAATTACAAGCGCAATGTTGAACGACCTGAAATTGGAATTTGAGCTGATTAGGGTTTAACCAGCCAGTGCAGTGACGGACAACGTTTTCAAAAGGCACCAAGAGAGAAAGCACACAAAATTCACTTGAAATGAGCACAACGCGACAAAGGGGCGCAGAGAAAAGGCGTAAAGCTGCAACCACTACAAGTCCGAAGACTTACTAAATGAATGCATCCAGATCATATGACAGTGCAGCGCAAACCTAGCCTCACCTGACACAAACACCAGATCATATGACAGTGCAGCGCTCACAGATCGGAGACCAGAAAAGAGCGATCTGAGAGCGAGAGAGCGAGAGGGACCATGCGAGCACATATGTTAGCCTCCCTCCCTCGAGGGTAGTCATAACCCTCAATCCGCACCATTGGATCATTACGAATCCGACGGCATGAAGTTACAAAAGATAGAAGGATGCCAGACCACTTGAGTCTAGACTTAAGTGGAAGAACGAGTTGCATATAGCAATAAAAGATTTAATAGTTTATCTTTATATTTTAATCATTTTTAGTTATTTTTAGTATTAATCTTTTTAGTCATAACCTTTTTTATTTTATTTTATTTTATTTTATTTATAGAACAGGGGGTTATATCCCTGATATATTTATTATAAATTATTTGATGGGGGAAAAAATTAAAACCCCGGAAAAAAAAAAAAAAAAAAATCCTGGCTCACAATAAACCTTATTAGAATAATTAAAAGTTATATTACTGTACGAATTAAATCAACACATGTTTATTATTAAAAAAAAATAAAAATAAAAATATTCAAAATTTAACTTTTATACAACCAGTCACTTGTAACTACACAATGTTCTTAAACATGTAAAATCAGCCTCTCATTTTTGAATAATTGGGAGTTTATGTCTCGCGTGTGGGGACAGGGCGCGCACGTCCACACGGACGCGGGGTCGCCCTCCCCCGCCCCGCCCACCCCCACCTGCTTGCTGTAACTAAAAGGAAAGGGGCGGCTTTTAAAGGACTTGAACCCGTCGGCAGCTTCGCACGCCGCCCGGCCTGCCCCAAGAACGCGGCCTCCGCCCGCCGTGGGGTCCCCAGTGGGTCTGCTCGGGCTGGGGTCTGCCCAAGCTCGATCTGCCTGCTGGTGGGTCTGCCGCCAAGCAGCCCGATCCGGCAGACCCAAACGCACCCAAGATGATGTGGCGCCCATCTTACCGTGATGCCGCACTGCACCCAGATTTAGGGCATGGCAGCCGCTGCCAATTGTGGGCGAAGACTGTTTCATCGATCTTTTCCTCCCTCTGGTCTGTTCCTGCCAACGCGCTTCTCTCTTGCCAAGAACGTGCGTACTGTCATCCTTCGCTTCCACTTTTCCAAGTCGTATTGCAGGTGCTTTCGAGTGCGCGAAGAGGTACTGCAGTGTATATGGCAACGACCGTCGATGCCCAACCAGAAAGCTTTCTTATACGTCCACTGCGACAATGTCTTCAAATACCAAGGTTGGTGGCGCCACTAAAGAGGTGGCGCCAACCTTAGTGGCGCCAACAAGATTAGTGGGGCCACTAAGGGAGGCGACGCCACATTGTTGGAACAACTTAGTTCAAATTGGCACAACCTAATTTCTTATATATATATATATGAGATATGCAATAAAATATTGTGAATTAAAAAATCACAAAGGGTAGAGATTGAATTAAAATCTATCCTATAACAGCCTTATTAAATGCATATGAAATATCACAATTCAGTGTTCACTCTTACATGTGTTTTCTATTATTATATTGGTCATTTATGTGTACAGAGTCTCATAAGTAGAATATTTTCATTGTCCTGCAATAAGTTATTTTTAATTAAAAATACAAGATGTGTGAGACCGGATTATAAAAAAAATAAAAAATAATTTTAAAATGCAGAGAAGATTTCATAATTTAAATAATTACTCGTACACGTATTTTCTATTATTATTATTATATATATATCATTTATTTGTATCCCATGAATTTGAGAAGATTATGAGTAACCTATGCATAGGATGGATGCATAGGAATTGTGATAAAGAACAATTGGATCTAATAACATGTGTGCACGTATACTCTATAGTTTTCTAGTTTGTTCATAATACTTGGAATTTTTGTATTGACAGATATGCAGTGAAATATTTTTAACTAAAAATAATTACAAATATGTGACAGATCCAATTAAAATCTATTCTATAACAGCCTTCTTAAATGCATATAAAATATCACAATTCCCTGTTCATTCTTACATGTACCTTCTATTATTATATTGATCATTTATGAGTATAGAGTCTCATAAGTAGAATATTTTTCATTGTTGTGCATAAGTTGTTTTAATTTTTTTTTTAAACACGTGGATTTGGGAGATCAAATTGAAAAAATGAATAGCAAATATCATTTTAATATGCAGATTCGTTTTATAATTCAATATTCATTCTAAGTTCTAACATGCACCTCCTATTGTTATATTGATCATTTATGTGTATCATATGAACTCAAAAATATCCTGAGTGACCTATACATAGGTTGCATGATTTAGAGATGATGTATAGATATATAGTCAATGCATTTCTGTACTTAAATACTTATAAATGTTTGAAATACTGTGCTCATAAAACTTAGAATGTTTTATATTGCTAGACATGCAATGCAATGTTCTCAATAAAAAATCACAACGATGTGACAAACGAAATAAAAAAAATTATATAGCATCATTTATAAATACGTATAATATTTAATAATTTAATTTTCATTTCTACAATGTACATGACACATGTACCCCCCAATATTATGTAGGTCATTTATAATAAGTATATCATATAACCAAGATGAAGTACTTATACAAACAAGCAACGTCACAAAATATATATATGTATATATATTGCAAATGACAACATGTCACTTGTAAATATTGTGTGCTTTTTCTTCATGGGGCTATCGTCTCCTCCACTAGACTACATAAAGGTATGCCCACCCACCTAAATCCCAAAAACAATGTTTCTTTGCACATTGAAGTACTAAAACCCAAAAGTAAATGAATGGGCGGGGTCTACCTATATCACATGGCTAGAAATGACATGCAGTTCAATTTTAAAATCTTCTTCAATTAATATTACATTATGGCCATGTTTCATTTTTTCCTCTATTTTTTTAATTTGAGTAACTCAACCTTTGTCCTGTTTGGATGGAGTTGCATCTGATTGATGCATCAGGAGTTCTCGTGTTGCCATGTCATAGCTCTCTAGCACTTATGGAAAAGTTGTTGTAAGCGTGTCCGATCTCATAAAGATCCACCGACCACAATAGCTTTGCACATGATTTTTGTTTATATGTTTGTTAAAAGAGATAAAACGAGGGATGTGTGTTTTGCATCTATTAGATTAGATATTTTGAAAAGAGACAATCAATTTCTCTTCATGATTTCAACTCCTCGTGGGACTGGTGCAACATCATTTACATGTGACATTCTGATTTACACACCCCGACGACAAAATCAACTAGAGACTTAGGCATTGTACAAATATGAATTGAAAACCACGCTGCAACGTAACGCATTTGAATTTTGAGCCATTCGTAGGAAACGCTTGATGTCTGTCACCTAATCCACTACAATGAATTATTGAGGTTAATATTTTTTTTTTGTCAAGAAAATAATTAAAAATATTTATGAATTCCTTTCTTATGTATATAAAATATTATATAGCATCATTCATAAATACATACAAGACTTAACAAATTCAATTTTACATAATGGCGCCCAGTTCAACGTGGACAGGGAACTGGAATTTAAAGAAATTAAATAGAATGGATGATAACATGGTACATCGGCTGCACTCTTTGAATTGGAACTTAACTGCGAAATCAGACCACACATGAGCCTACAGAGGATATTATGGTTATTGTTAAGGTGTTGTGCAGGTTGAAGGGTTGATCTGGAGCTTCATGATAGGTGAAGAACCTACCTTGAATTCGAGGAAAAAACATCAACTGTTAGTCCAAGAATCCGGAAGATGACTAGGTTTGAAGAACCTGTCCCTAAATTCTACTTCACATCCCGGAGCATACTGATATAGCCCTCACCAGCAGTAGTGTGGTCAAACAGCAGTTTCAAAACTCACTGCTTTTCTATTGATGAATCATGCATTTTGCTCTAAAGCTTGTGTGTACAGAAAGAGACAAAAAATGCACGATTCATCAAAGTGATAGTAGTGTACGCAGCCACCAGTCTTCAAAGTACAACCTTTTTGTACCATCCGATTCACAAAATTCCTGCCGACAAACTACTCCATTTCAGGGAACTTCTACCAGCACCACTCTGGATGCCCCAATCCGTGAAACTCCCTCCCTCGATGCCTTTGTAGATACTAGAAGCGCAGTGCACATGGTCGCTAATATAAATAGTTTCTCCCCAACAGCTTCAGAAAAGACCACCAGATCAAGGACCCAACGCTGATTCATGACATCTCTACCACTAATTGAAGGCATCTATGCTATTCGGGTCCATGCTTAGAAAAGTATAAACAACAAATGACACATGACGATGGAGGACCCACCACTGACGAAACGCATTTTTGCAGTTGGCCAGGTCTTTAAACATGCAGTATAAAAAACAAATGGCACACAATGATAAAGGTGCTTTGGATGTTAAATGTGCGCAAGATGATGTTTGTGCGGTGGATGATGTCAGTGGATGATTGATGATGTCGGTTGATGGATGATGGATGGATGGATGGATGGTCCATGGATGATCTCAGGTGATCATCATGACGTCGGTGCGTTGGATGATGCACATGTGCTGGATGAAAAACGTTGACAGTTAGGGTTTTTACAATGTACATGTAACCCCCAATATTATGTAGGTCATTTATAAGTATATCGTATAATCAATAAGACCTTATATATAACCTCAGATAGCATAGGTTGTCAGAGTTGTAGACGTTGTATATATGTATCATTAATATATTTATGTACTTCTATATTATACAATAAGTATCACAAACAAAAATGTTGCAAATGACAACATGCCGCGTGTAAATATTGAATGTTTTTTCTTTGTGGACTTTAACCAAACGACTTCAAATTGGTCAATTGAATTTGTACATTACTAAACTGCTATAACTCATTTGTCTTGTAATGTTCCTTTTCTATACATGGTTTTAAGTATATTGAAAGTTATAATCTTAGAACTGAAAATTTAATTAATTAATTAATTGTGATAATAGGGGGAATATAAGTTAATGTATTGTCACTGACTCAAAATACGCTTTAGATAATAATATTTTGGAAAAAATACACCTCATATTTTATATTTTATAGTAATTTTGACTTCCATAGGAACTAGATTACCGAGATAAAGATTGTATCTTTGAGAAATGCCTCATACGATTGTATTGTGTATTCCAAAAAATTGCATATATAATCATTTTCTACCCGCAATAAAACCATATATATAACTTATCATAGTTAGTCTTTTATGTACATACATGCCTAGTTGTTACTATTTCTTTGGAGACTCCTCCCCAAGGAAGTATAAATCATAGTGCTTCACCATCCGGAATGACCATTGCTTCAGTTGATAAGTGGATCCTTTGAACTCTACATCACATATGTTCTGCAAGTTATGTAGAGGTAAGGCACAATCACCCAAACACACAAAAGTGATGCATGCTATGCACATGTATTAACTGTAGTATATCTTTGCAGTTGCATCTTAGAACATCTCAACATCACTTCTTTTCTAGCTTTCTGTCTCTCTGGATCAACGCTATTAGTTTTGATTCCCAGGATCTAGATATCTACAAGTTTTTTCAAGGCGCCCATACCCGGCCCCCCCTAAAAACTTTTTAGTTCGGATTGTGTTCTTATTGCACCTGATGCATTCGCGGTCTGCATCCTGTTGCACTGCTACATTTGTCTCCACTCTTTTATAAAACGAGCATTCGTCATTGGTGAGCTACGGCGATACACTTTGAGAGAAAGCACATGTGCAGGTTTTTCAGAGATCGACGACTGTTCTATGAACGATTGCGTGCTCGAGGCTATCCGAAGTTTTTTATCTTAGAGTGTTTTAGACTATGTGACTATGCACAACGGGCTACACTGTTAGCTTCAGAATCCACTCGTAAGTTGATGGGTAAACGGACCCCCTTGGTTCTGAAACTTGAGCATTCTCGATATACTCAAGCTCTAAACCTTGGGGGAGTCCTAAACCCTAAACTGCATGAGCATCTTTTTAAAGTTCCGCAGTTAGCATCTTTTGACAAACCTATGGTTTGTTGGAAAAAAAACGAGAAATATACGTTTATATTTAGTTCGTGCTAAGTTACAATAGAGTCAATTATATTGAAGGAGATATTCTTGGCTTACAGGCATAAGTTGGAAAAAAGAATTTTTTTTTTTTTTAGAAAAAAACATTTTATCGGCTAAAAGATGTTTTTAGTTGTCTTTTTATCTTATGCTTTTTTTTAGACAACACTTATTCGACAATATATAAGCTGGCGGTGAGACTCATTGTACTTCACTCCATTTTTTTCTTCCCACTGAAGAGCTCAGATTTTGAGCGAAACTAGTCTGGAGCTTATAAAGATTTGCTAGTATTCTGCATATAAGTGTGTTTTGTCTCACTTTCTCATTTGTGTTGTTGTACCTTACAGTTGCATTGTTTAGACTGTCTGTCTAGTCTTGCATTTGCTGCTAGGTTTGTTCTCTAGTGTGTGTTTTCTCTTCCATAAGAGATAGGTTTCTGTTATCCTGTATTTACGGTGAAACAGTCTCAGTCATACACTTTAGTCATTTGCATGTCTTTGCAATTGCACTTTAGAACATATCAACATCACTCATATCCTACCTTTGTGTCTTCAGAATCATCTCTTTGAGTTTTTCTATAGATATCTTGAAGGTTTTTTCAGAGCATAACTGGCTCCCCCTAAAAAAATTTGAGTCTGCACTGTGCTACTATTGCACCTGGTGCATTCGCGGTTCACATTTGTTGTACTGCTACATTTATAGTTCCAATCTTTTGTCAAGCCAGTTTTAGGCTTTAAAAGTTATCTTTTTTCTATTTAGGCATAAAGTTATTTCTTAGACACAAAAAAAAATAAAAATTCCTATTCCAGACATAGAAATAACTTTCTTTTACCTATTTTGGTCTTGTGCCCATTTGAGACAACCCCTTACAGCAGTATATAAGCTGGGGGTGAGGCTATGTGTACCTCATTTCATTTCTCTCCCACTGATGAGCTCATTTGTTGAGCGAAACTAGTGTGGGACTTTATAAAGATTGGCTACTATTCTACATCTAAGGGTTCTTGTCTCAATGTTTCTTCTATGCTGTTGAGCCTTAGGTTTGCTATCATCTATTGCATGCTTTAAACTCCTTCTCGAGTGTTGCATGTTAGATGAGCATCTAAGTCGTTCTCTACTGTGTCTATTCTCTAGCAAAAGAGATAGGGTACTATTCTCCTGTCATCTCAGTGAAATAGTTTCAATCACATATATTTGTCTCTTTGCATATCTTTGCAGTTGCATCTTAGAACATCTCAACATCACTTCTTTTCTAGCTTTCTGTCTCTCTGGATCAACGCTATTAGTTTTGATTCCCAGGATCTAGATATCTACAAGTTTTTTCAAGGCGCCCATATTCGGCCTCCCCTAAAAACTTTTTGGTTCGGATTGTGTTCTTATTGCACCCGGTGCATTCGCGGTCCGCATCCTGTTGCACTGCTACATTTGTCTCCACTCTTTTATAAACCCTAAACCCTACTGGGGACGGGCTTCAACGATTGAAGGAGATGATTGTCGGCAAGTTCAAGTCACCTCGGTTTGAAAGATTCGTCGTGAGTCTTTCTCGCACGGTGTTGGAGAATAACTATCTTCAATTTGGCTCAAGCTTTTGGCATCAGATCCGAGGCACGGCAATGGGTAGCAACTTTGCTGTTGTTTATGCTTGTCTCTTTCTTTGTAGCTTAGAAAAAGAGTTGGCTGGTGCTGGAGGAGGTATGTGGCCTCTATACTACAAGAGATACATTGATGATGGATTTGGAATTTGGGCAGGATCTCAGGCAAGTTTGGAGGCTTGGCTCAATGGATACAACTCTCTTAGTCCCACAATTCGGATTCAAAGGGTAATCTCTGAGTCTACGGTTGACATTCTTGATATTCAGTTCTTCAAGGGAGTTGATTTTGTCAACCATGGGATTTTATCTTCGAGATGACATCAAAAGACACTCAACAGATACCAGTATTTGCCATGGACCTCGTGTCATCCACGACACCAAAAACGAGCATTCATCATGGGCGAATTACGACGTTACACTTTGAGGGAGAGCACACGTGCAGGTTTTTCTGAGATTAGGCAACTGTTCTATGAGCGATTGCGTGCTCGAGGCTATCCAAAGTATTTTATCTTGGAGTGTTTTATGCTTTGTGATTATGCACAGCGTGCTACACTGTTGATTTCAGAGTCCATTCGTAAGTTGACGGGCAAGCGGGCCCCCTTGGTTCTGAAACTTGAGCATTCGCATTATACTCAAGCTCTAAGCTTTGGGGGAGTCCTAAATCCTAAACTTCATGAGGGCTTTTTGAAAGTTCCGCAGTTAGCGTCCTTTGACAGACCTATGGTATGTTGGAAGAGGGCACGGAACTTGCGTTCCTATCTAGTTCGTGCTAAGTTACAAATCTAGATGCTAGTTGTATTTGAGACATGCAGTTAGCTTCTAGTCTGGATGATTATCCATTTTAGAGAGAACATTATGATGTTTTTCATCTAGAATTTCATGCGTTGGATATTTCTCTCCTACCGAGAAAACTTTGGATGTTTTTCATCTTAAGTTTTCATGTGTTGGATGATCTCTCTAGCCGAGACAATTTTGGATGTTTTCCATCCATTAGATATTTTCTTCCCCCCCGAGACAAGTTCACTTTCAGCAGTATATAAGCTGGGTGCAGACGGGTGCACATTGTATCTTTTTTCCTTCTCTTTCCCACTGATGAGCTCACCTGCTGAGCGAAACTAGTTTGGGGATAGACTGGGAATACACCTTTAAACCTGCCCTCATCTGCCGCAATCTGATCAACCTTAAGAAAATAATTGTCCTTTAAGTCTGGAAAACTTGGACATTCAAAGAGCTAGCAAAACACATTTAAGCACAAAACCCTAATAGCTCCGGAAGAATCTCACCTACACGGTCCTAAAGCATACCCGCATGAGTATGTGGGCTCGTAGAACAACAGGTCATAATCAAGCAAAAAATTCTGAAGTCAAGGTGCCAAGAATCTACATATCCTGGGCCCACGGTAAGGTGTGGCTAACATGCAGTAATGAACTATAGGGCTGCAGTGCACACTTGCGCAAGAGACCGATAGCGAACAAGTACAGCGAGGGAAGAGGTTAGCTATTTCACGAGCATGGTAACAATACAATCGGTTTTCATGAGCAGAAGTACAAATTCCGGAAATTAAAAAAACATTAAAAACATTAATTTAATGGAATGTGTCAGAAAAAACCAATATAATATTCATTGTTTGAAGGAAAAATTGTAGTTTTGAGAGCCATGCTCATGATATTTCGTCTTTCGCTCATGCGAATTCCGAGCGACATTTGCAAAAATGGCGCCGAATTTCGCGGTAATAGGTTCCGCAACCGGAGAAATCTGTGACGTATTTCGCGGTAATAAGTGTCTTCGGCGAAAAATGGTGCCGAATTTTGCGGCTATAGGTCCCAACACGGCAGGTGTGTAAGCCCAAAATTTGGAAATGTGGCGTCGAATTTTGGTACATGGTGCCGGGGATTGCACAAATGTTGGGCAGTTCTGGGCCATGTAAGTGGAAATTCAACGCCATTTTTCCAGACATCGTTCCCGTGCATGTTGGGACTTAGCCAGTTTTCGGCCCAAAATAGGGAAATTCGGCGCCATTTTTCCAGAAATGGCCCCCACAACTGCTACTGTTGGAACTCAGTTTTCTGGAAGATTTTCAAATTTTTCCTGCCGCCATCTTAGTATTGATTTTGTTTCGACATGGAATTGCCACTAGACGTCAACGGATATCCAGCAGTCCATAGTGTTTAAAAGATATTACTTTAATATTGTCTGTCTCATTCCAGGAGTTTTGGGGTGCATTTCATTACACTGCAAAACAAAATCTAATGCATCAAAATGCAATTGAAAATATCCATATGGTGGATTCCTTTTGCCCCATCAATGATTTCTGGAATCCCGGCGGAGGAGTTTGTGCAGCTCGTTCACGCTCAACGCTGGTGCATGAATAAAGTCATCAATAGTCAAGTTCATCCTCAACCTCTTCAGGTAAATGTAATACAGATGTTTGCACGGATAATACTTTGAACCTTTCTTTGCTTCCATCAACGAGAAGTCCGTACAATTGCAAGTCGGTTCCACTCCAATCGTAATTGTGTATACGTCGTCGCGTACAGCTGAGCCGGCCGTTGCCATCCGATAAACACGCCCAAGGCCGGGTGGGGGTACGTCCACGGAGCTCTGAATAGTACAAGCCATCCCAAAAGCATTGACAATCCGAATTTCATTCAACTTGTTGGGAGGGTGTCGTCTCTTCACTCTTCCGAATCGCATTGTGGGATGTGCAGAATTGTCCAATCCGTCTCTACTGGACCGAGCAGTCTGCAATGGCTGGGTCTGAGGAAATGGAAATGCGTGGGCCGGGACGTCTGTACGTTGCACCATTCAATATCCTGCTGCAGAAAGAGCATCCGCCTCATTCTGAGAGAGCTTGCAACCCGGTGCAAACAGGCCAGACGCCCGGAGGCTCCGGCATTCCCTAAATCCCATACTTGGGCTTGCCAAATACACAAGTCATTATGTCGTGCCTACAGAACCAAAACGTCTGCATTGTGGCGTGAGCAAATGTGGGAGTCAAAAATCTGCCGTTGAAACAAGGTGCAGGTACAGCACCGTGAGGGTTCCTCCGAATCATCTCACCACAGCGTGCTCTCGTATCCACCCGGATGGCGCAGCACTTCCCTCGAAATGCCGGCAATGTCCTTCCAATTCTCCACTGTGACTCTGACACTCTTGTCTCCACAATGGGTATGTTGTACTGCGTTACTACAGATGGCTCGTTATGTTCCTCGGGCACGTGCCATGTGCTCAAAGGAGATGGCGATCTTGAACGTGTAGGACTTGCGGTGCTCGACGAGACCTCTTCGGGCAACATCACGGGACCACGAGGGAGCGTGCGAATATTCTTGTCAGCTCGCCATGAATCCTCTTCTCCATCAAGTGCCTCGTCAAATCTTCGTCTCACTGGACGGGTGTGAACATCTCCTTCCAAGTGTTGGCCTCTTCGAAGCAATGGCGTGTCCCGAAGGCCCTCTCGCAAGGCTGCCACCCACTTCCGAGGATTCTTCGATCTGGAGGCAGTCCGCATCAGCATTTCCTGCCTGTCCGGCCCCAAGCCCCACTGTGAAGTCATCTCCGGGGGAGAGGCGGTCACCTGGCCGACATAGATTATCCCTCGGATGGAAAAACGGCGC
Organism: Takakia lepidozioides; assembly: GCA_030704615.1. Classification (NCBI taxonomy): domain Eukaryota; kingdom Viridiplantae; phylum Streptophyta; class Takakiopsida; order Takakiales; family Takakiaceae; genus Takakia; species Takakia lepidozioides. The sequence continues at coordinate 68,087,730 of CM060733.1, read as the reverse complement.
CGAATTTCCATCCGAGGCCGCCCAGATAAAGTCGTCTCGGGGGGAGAGGCCGACACTTGGACAGAGAACATCCCCCGGATGGAAAAACGACGCCAAATTTCCATCCGAGGCCGCCCAGATGAAGTCGTCTCGGTGGGAGAGGCCGACACCTAGCCGACAGAGAACATCCCCCGGATGGAAAAACGACGCCGAATTTCCATCCGAGGCCGCCCGGATGAAGTCGTCTCGGGAGGAGAGGCCGACACCTGGCCGACAGAAAACATCCCCCGGATGGAAAAACGGCGCCGAATTTCCATCCGAGGCCGCCCGGATGAAGTCGTCTCGGGGGGAGAGGCCACGCCGATAGAGAACATCCCCCGGATGGAAAACCGGCGCCGAATTTCCATCCGGGGCCGGTCGGATGAAGTTGTCTCAGGGGGAGAGGCGGTCACCTGGCCGACATAGATTATCCCTCGGATGGAAAAACGGCGCCGAATTTCCAACCGAGGCCGCCCGGATGAAGTCGTCTCGGGGGAAGAGGCCGACACCTGGCCGACAGAGAACACCCCCGGATGGAAAAACGGCGCCAAATTTGTGGCCTTCGTCATAACAAGATAGTCGCACCCAGTTTTCAAGGAGCCGACCGTCGCCAACACCAAACCCCCCAGAAATTTCACACGTACGAACCGTAATGCGGCACCGCATTTCCCAGTTGAGTTACAAACCTTTCCCGCCAAATACCCGAAGATGACAGAATTGTGAAGTACTGCAGACTCTATTGGTACAGACTCTATTGGTTCAATCGCGACAGAAGGGTCAGCTTCATTCCAATGTTAAGGCATGTAAAACCATGGAATACTCTATACATGCCAGTATGTGACGTCCTTTTGTCGTGGTATATTGGATTTCTCGTTGTACAGTCACTCATTTCCATGAGCGGATCTAAAAAACCATGAGCGGAGTTGTTACACACGACATATCTTCGCCGCATTACAGGATCTGGAATTTCCAAAAACGGCAAGGTCAAATTAAAAAACTATTTTTTAATACTTTTTTAATCTGCCGCATTTCCAAATTTGGAGGAGTCCGCTCATGAAAACCGCGTGTCTTACTCATGCAGCTCATGGCTCATGGCTCATGGTTTCTGGTCATGAAATAGTAAACCTCCAAACCAGCCCCCCTTAAAATTTAATGTGTCGTTTTTCAGTATTTTTCCTACTTTTTGTTACCTTTGCAAGCCTTTGTTGACCACCCTGAACCCTAAACCCTAAACTTGTGAATTCTAAACCCTCTAAACCCTATGAGGGCGGAAGTGCGGTTGGCGGACGGTCGAGGGTCGCGGCGTGGAAGCCGTTGAGGGGCGAAACCTGCGGACTTGGTTGAGGGTCTCCAGCCGGCCGCGACCCTCGACCGTCCCGGCCCTCCCTTACAGTTGCATTGTTTAGACTGTCTATCTAGTCTTGCCTTTGCTGCTAGGTTTGTTCTCTAGCGTGTGTTTTCTCTTCTAGAAGAGATAGGTTTCCGCTATCTTGTATTTACGGTGAAACAGTCTCAGTCATACACTTTAGTCATTTGCATGTCTTTGCAATTGCACTTCAGAACATATCAACATCACTCTTATCCTACTTTTGTGTCTTCAGAATCATCTCTTTGAGTTTTTCTATAGATATCTTGAAGTTTTTTTCGGAGCATAATCGGCCCTCCTAAAAACTTTTTAGTCTGCACTGTGTTACTATTACACCCGGTGCATTCACGGTTCAAATTTGTTGTACTGCTACATTTATAGTTCCGATCTTTTGTAGACCCTAAACCCTCAACCCTAAACCCACGGAGTTAGTTGTAGTCGAGAACTTGTTTTCATCCACTGGATGACTTTCTCCCACTGAGACTTTTTGGACAATTTTCTCCGTACGAGGCATCTGTTGGATGGTTTTTCTCCTCATGAGACATCCACTGGAAGATTGTCCACACGAGGCAATTCACTCCTAGTAGTATATAAGCGGGGGGTGGGTTTTGTATCTCATTCCTTTTCTTTCCCACTGATGAGCTCACGTGTTGAGCGAAACTAGTCTGGGGTTTATAAAGATTTGGCTTCACTACTTTGCATGATCTTGCCTCGGGGTCTCACCCTTTGAAGTTGTTGAGTTTTTCGAAGTTTTTGAGTTTAAGATGCGTTTGTATCCCCTGCTTTAGATCATTGCATTGTTATGTGCTCTGTGTCTATACGATAGTGCATGCCATAAACTCCCTCTCGAGTAGCGCATGTGAGATCTGCATCTAAGTTGTTCCTAGTGTGTCTATTCTCTTGCAAAATAGAGATAGGGTTCTATTCTCCTGTGCATCCAGTGAAATAGTTCTTATACGCACTTTTGCCTCTTGCATAGGTTTGCAGTTGCATTTCATGATACCTCGCATATTTCTATTCTAGTTTTCTGTCTCTCAGGATCTCTCCTTTTAGGTTTGATTCACAGGATCTGAAATTTTTCCAGGGGTGCATAACTGGCCCTCCTAAAAACTTGTTTGCACGGATTGTGTTTATCTTGCACTTGGTGCATCCGCGTTGTACTGCTACATTTGTTTTGACACTTTTTGTCAACCCTCAACCCGAAACATTCAGCCCTTTCAATTGCCTCGTTCAAAGTCTTAGGTGGCTTCTCCTCCAACTTCCGCCTGGCCCATGGGGCTAGTCCCGCCACAAAGTTGAAGACCATTTCTGGTTCTGCCATGTCCGCGACTTTGAGTAACATCACATTGAAATCCTGAACATATCCCCGAATGTCATCCGTTTGTTTCAAATTCTTCATCTTGTCCCGGCGAGCCAGGACGCGTTGAGGGGCACAAACTGTCTCTTCATAAGTTCCTTGAACCCACTCCAGCTCAAGGTTTCCGGGTTTGGACCTTGGTCGTGGAGACGTTTCTGCCACCATTGTTGGGCATAGCCCCTCAAATAGGTGGGAGCCACTTCCACCCGATCCTCGTCACTCAACTTGGCCGCTCGGAAGTACTGCTCTAGCTCCAGGAGCCAGGTGTTGAGTGCCTTCCGATTTTGGATGCCCTCGAAGGTGTCGAGTTCCTTAGGCTTCACCTTAAACTTTGCCTTAGTGGAAGTGGCATTAGCCGCCTTCAACACGTCTTTCAACGTCCCGCCAAACTACGCCAACAACCCTTCCCAAAAGGCTGCTGGCATGGGAGACATCTGTTGGTCTGGCGGAGCCTCTGGAAGGTCCTGGGACTTTGACTCCCAAAATTCCTCCTGTCCTTATGCGGCCTCGCTCTCAGAAGCATGAATCGCCTCTTCAAATTGTCGCTTCGGTGACACGTTGCCCCCACCGGCCTCACCAGGATCATAATCTTTCGGGCTATTTCGCTTTCGCTTAGTCTTTCCCGACCCCATGATGAGGCCGATCTCAAGGACGATCGCGTACTGAACTCTAAGCTCTGATACCAAGTGTTGCGTACCAAATGGTCGAGGGTCTTAGAGACGGGCGGCCCTAGAACCGCCATGTCCTTCCTTTCAGGGGACCGCACGTACACAAAGTTGTAAGCGAAGAAATTATCATTTGCCCCCCGAACGACTCGTTAAACCTTTCAACCAATTTTCAATCATGAATAATTTAATAGGGGAACTATTGGTTCACCCTTAGAACCATTTTAGATTGACCTCATACTTGTCCGATAACTTAAAAAGGGCATGTACAAGACATTCCCAAAGTTTCAAATCAATCTAAAATCATTTGGCAGGGAAACGATTGGTTCACTCATTTACCCTTTGTACACAGTCACTCTTCAAGATTCGCGGGTGTGGTGCTTGATTATCCCATATGATGGACCCAGGTGCCATGGCCAAGTAATAAACCATTAAAACATTATGGTACGAGACAAACACAATTGCAAACAACATTTATTCAAACATGATGTACAGTCAGAGGTCTACAAGTTTTTATCCATCCTCCAGCAATTTTTGGGCTCAGGCCAATTGAATAGCCCTGTCATGAAACGCTTCACAACATTTTCTAGTTTGTACCGCAACTCTACTGTGTCTACACACAAGTTTTCCAGAGCCGAAGCAAAACAGGTTCCATTAGACATATCGTTGAACAGGCTTGCATCGAATGTGTTACCCCCATTTATTGCCTGGGCTATCTTCCCAATTGCAAAGGTCTCTGATGGCACGGTTAGAGGGGGCCTACGAGGTGTGCCATCTGACTGGTTGTTGGCTACATTATGAACAATTACAATTTCAGGTGCAATCCACCATCTATGTGCGAGAGTCTTTATCATCTTGTCTCTGCTCTCGAAAATGTACAACGTGGTTTTTGGGTCATCCGTCGTGGAGGCCATCCCCCAATCGCATCCCCCAAAATACACATCTCCAGACCTTTGTGGAAAATGCAACAAGATGTTGTCGGGGGACATGTCGTTGTGCAAGAGGTGGTGATTATGGACGTTGAGCATGATGTGCAAAAGCGCCCATGCCAACGACCCTCGACCGAAGCGCCTCTCTCCCTCCCCCCCCCCCCCTCCCTCGCAGCCCGACACTCAAGGGCCGAGACCCTCGACTGTCCCGCCCTTACGTGAACCCCTGGAGAGGAGCCCCCAACAATGGTGGAGGGTCTCGCGCTGTCTTTTGTACGTACTTAAGCACATATGGACCAAAGTTGAACTTCAACAAAGTTGTTTGAATGGGTTATTCAAATTCATAAGGAGAAACAACCTTTCGCCTGCACATGAATTGTTTTTAATTCCATTCTGAAGCCATATGCTTGATAACAACATGAAGAGTTGCATGCAAAATATCACCATGAACAGACATCGTCTGCATCCAAAACACATTTTATTCCCTCTCTTGCACTCCAAGGTGAAGTTATCTTCAACTTCATGCACTCTTCATAGAGAGTTTTGCAATAGTGAGCATAGAGCAAAGGATGAACGTTTTTTTCCAAACATTTTTCTTTGGTACATTTTTTGGCAAGGATGTGGTGGTGTGAGGGTTCAACTCACAGAACAAAATCAAGCCAAAAATGACATCATTGCGCCCCACAATCCTATGCCCTCTAAGTCATTTTATTTAGTAAAAATCCAGTTCAATTCAAAATTGGATGAAAGGGTGAACGGAAACTTCCCCGATGAAATGATTTTTTATTGCTCCAAAACTTTGCAAGTGTCTTCTACATGCCCTCTTACACGTCTTTGAGAAGTATGATATCAATCTAAAATGGTTTAAAGGGTGAACCAATCATCCCCCTACCAAATGATTTTAAATTGATTTGAAACTTTGCAAATGTCTTGTACATGCCCTCTTACAGGTCTTTCACAAGTTTCAAGTCAATCTAAAATGGTTGAAAGGGTGAATCAATCATGAACATATCAAATGATTTTTGAGTGCTTTAAAGCTTTGCAAGTGTCTTTCACATGCCATTTTTAAAGGTACTGGACAAGTATGAGGTCAGTAAAATATGGTTGAAAGGGTGAACCAATTGTTCCCCTATCAAATGATTTTACATTGCTTTGAAGCTTTGCAAGTGTCAGCCACATGCCCTCCTACAAGTACCGGACAAGTATGACGTGAATAAAAAATGGTTGAAAGGGTGAACCAATCATTCTGCTATCAAATGATTTTATATTGCTTTGGATGTCATTGCTTTGGTAATTCTAGCCCCCCAGTGGCCCATTGTAACCCTTGAATTGCAATTCAAAATGCAATTCAAGCCCTTAAAATTGGTAATGCCAGTCCCTAAAATGACCAACCCCGGCCGCTCCTCAAATTGTAATTTGAGCCCTTGAAATTGTCCATATGGTATAATATTTATTTTGTGGTGCGTGGTTGGAATCGCTGCACATGTTAATTTGTACGCCAAATGCGAGGCTATAAATATTGTTGATACAGCCTGAGTTAGTTTTCAATAAGACGGCAAAAATGATGTATAAGAGGGGATTATGGCAGAGAGCTCCGCATGTCCCCGTGAGAGGCTCTAGGACCACGCGTTTCTAAGCTCCCGGCATCACCGTACTTGTGCACACTCCTCTTCTCTTTCTCTCTCTTGCCAATAAAACCATAGACACACTCTACAATAACACTATACCATATCAACCCTTTAAACCCCACCTATCACACTAGTTTGTCCTCTGAATACCCGCCAGCTTCTCTCTGCAATTTAACAGGCATTCACCTTTTTGCCTCGATTGTCCCACCATTGATTGGTGCCGGAAATATTTTATTTCCAAAGCTTCTCCTCATCTTTGTTATCTGTTGTTGGATACTTCCCTGTTGCCACATTGGCAGTAGCATGTCAACATCACTCCACACATAATGTTCTCCTCTTTTTCTGCTTCTAAATCTTTTTGGTTTCTTCTTCTTTTGGTTTTAAATGCAAAGAGATTGCCGCTTATTTTAAGCTCTTTGTACTTTTTCGTATCCTGCGGAAAGAAAGGCCAACTCTTCTGATCATCATATCTCTTGCATCATTGAAATTAAGGAAATCAGGTTGTATTCTGTCTTACATTGAGCTAAATATCCCTGGGAATTACTTCCAACTATTTGTCAATATTTCTTTATCCTCATTGCATCCCTAACAAGTTATTTTTACGCAGTACAGCGTGTCGAATCATTTGGAGTAACAGGGGAGTAACCATGGTAACCGTTACTTCCTTCTTCTTCTTTGTCAACCTGGTCAAGTTTTGGGTTAACTTCTTCAATAAGAAACCTGCCCAATTCAGTAAAAGGCTCTAGTGTAATAGCAAGACCAGTCTGAGTTGCCCATTGAGGCAAATCAACACTTGATCGATTAGCTCCTTGGTGCAATAGCTGTGGTTTTGCCTGAGGCAAAGCAACGTGCTAAGTACCGGGGCTATCTTCTTAAAGCCGGGGTTTTTGCTGTGACTGCATGTGTAGCCCTGATCGGCTTGGTTGAGATTCTCAAACAGGTCCGCAAGTACAAACCTTGGTGGTTTGCCGCTGTGCGCCGGTACGTCGAGACTAGGAAGGTGAAACACTTCCGCCAAGTACTTCTCCATCAATAGAATCTGTGTGTCACGGACATTTGTGCTTCGGGTGCTGGTGTTGTAATTCTCCAAGAATTCCCTGCATAGCTCGTCGTGCTTAAGGTTCCAGTCCAGCGTGGTGACAAAGTACCGCAGGCCAAGACTGTCCAATGTCTCCTATGTCCCTGTGTCCTGCTCGATTTTCCGCAACGCCGGGCTGATTTTGAAATTCACTTGCGCATAAGAACTTGGTGTCTTCCGCTTGGTGCCTGCCATTTCCCTTAGTTTTGTTATTGTTGTAAGGAATTGGAGCACCAATTCCTGTATGAAGCACACTGGAAGTTGTGTAGACGGCAATTTTCAGTTTGCGGAAGAGAAGGTGTGGGGTTCATTTATGGGTTTAAGTAGGGGTTCTCTTCTGTGGGCTTCTTCTCTAATTTCTCTCGAGGTTCTCGTGGAGGTAATTATGTCCCGCTGTCCGCCTAGGTTTAAAGCGCAGTTAGCTTTAATTGATGGGCCCGTGCTTACCAAGAAGCATTTAGCTTCTGGTAACGGTTTTGAGTAGACCTCATCCCTTTTCTGGATGTGCCTGATTTTCTTCCGTTGGTGTTTTCTTCGTGGTTTGTCTTGGATTGTATTGATGGTTGTTGATGATTGTCCGATTTTGGTTAGTTTACGTTCATCCATCTTGGATGTGGTCATCCATTTTGGTATGTGGTCTGTTTTTAGATGAGCGGCGTGTGCGCAGTACTTGCAGATTGGTTTAATGGCTTTGCCCTTATCGTCCGCCATCTTTTGGCAATCCGTTGGATTGCGCCGTCGTTCTTCCTCCGTGTTATGATCGATGGTTAGTGGTGTATGATTACCATAGTCGGTGGGGTCATCTGGAGCGTACATCTCGGAGTTTAACACAAGCAGTGACTCGTTGGCTGCTTCGTATTCGTTCACGGTTCTGTAGGGCATATGTGCTGGCCACGGTTCACCATACGGTATACGGGGTGGTAATGTTGTCCTCCAAATGAATGGTGGTCTAAACGTAGCGGTGCCCTGAACTCCTATTGCCACCTGTCTTAGTACATGCCGATTCACTGTGTCGTGATGAATGTAGTATGCACTGGCGGTTTCACGCTCCTCATCTGTGGTTTGGTCTTCCTCGTTGGCGTATAAGTCATGTATAAGGGCTCTGTCATGTATCCCTTTGTAGCATTTTAGCTTGTTAATATTTATTCATCCCACGAATTTTGTTCCAAGGTCTGCAAATCAACAGTTCCATTGTCATGTACCTTTTTTATTTGAAATGGTCCCATCCATGGCATTTTCAATTTTCCTCCCAGTTTGATCTTCTTGATTTTTGGTAACCATAAAACAATTTCCCCGTCCTGGAAAGATTTTTCTTTCCCTTCGGATATTCTTTTTCTTCGTTGTTCTTGAATTTGTGCCATGTTATCTGCAAGCGGCTGCCCGAACTTCTTCCAGATGAAATAACTCGTGTTCCCTGACTTATAGAGTCTCCTCTAAACCCCATCGTTCATGAGTTCCGGTTCGTAGTGTGGGTATCATGCATTCAATGGGTAATAGTGCCTCTACTCCATACACCAGTTGAAATGGTGTATGTTTCGTGGTCACCTTGTATGATGTCCTGAATGCCCATAGTGCTGTGTTCATTTTGGTGTCCCAATCTGTACGATTGGCATTTACTATCTTGGTTAAGATAGTGCATAATATCTTGTTGGTAGATTCGGCCTGGCCATTTTCTTGGGGATAGTAAGCAGTGCTCTTGTGATGTACGATCATGAACTCCTCCGTCGAGCATTTTATGGCATCATTTATAAAATGTGATCCTTGATCACTGACGAATTCCCAGTGGGCAACCAAATCGTGTGATGATGTTTTCATATAAGAATTTGGCTGTCGACCTGGCAGTGTTGTCTCTTAGTGCCTTGGCCTCTACCCATTTGGTAGTGTAGTCAGTAGCTGTGAGGATGTATTGGTTCTATGTGTACCTTGCTGGAGGTTGGTCCCACGAAGTCTAGTCCCCAGCGTTGAAATGGTTCTGTTGGTAGTATTGGGTGCATAGTACCCTTCCCAGTTCGTTCTACTGGTCCCATCCTCTGGCAAACATCACACTGTTGACAGTGTTCATAAGTGTTTCCAAATACAGTAGGCCACCAGTAACCTGCTAATAATATCTTCTTTACTGTCAAGTCAGAACTGAAGTGTCCTCCTGCAATTCCTTCGTGTAGCTCTTGCATCACTGTTTTGGCTTGTTCTTTGTTCACACATCTTCTCATTATGGAGTCAATTCCTCTTTTGTACAAAATTCCCTTGATTACTGTGTATGGCTTGCTTTTCATTGAAAGCTTTCTCCTGTCATCTTTGGTGTAGTCTTCAGGAAATTTTCCTGTGTTCAAATAGTATTTGATTGGCCATTGCCAATCGTCTGGATCTTGATCTTGATTCTGAATGTCTTCTGATTCTTCCTTGGTAACTGTATAAGCTCCAATACTGATATTGGCCAATTCTTGATTATTTGGCTCTTCATTTTCCTTGTCATCTTCTTCTTCTGGATCTGGCTCTTCCTCAATAATAGGTCCTTCATCAAGAGATTCATCTTCATCTGATGAGTCCTCTTCTTCATCAGTGTCATCCATGAGCTTAAGAGAATCTGGGAGGTCATAGTCTCCTTGAAACACTCTCAGAGCGCCTAAAGGATCTGTCTCTACATCTTGTGCTTCTGGTTGAACAGCAAACAGAAATGCGTCGGGAAGTTGATCCTCTACTCCTGTGGCTGGTTCTCCTGTAGTATTTCTTGACAGATGATCTGCTGTAACATGTAATCTTCCTGGTTTATGAACAACTTCAAAATCATACTCATGAAGAAGTAATAACCATCGAGCAACCCTACCACTAGCTAGTGGTCGACTTGCTAAATGAACTAGAGCCTGATGATCAACAATAAACTTAAAGCGATTGCCCAGTAAATAATGCCGAAACTTTTGAACAACATAAATCATTGCCAATGCTTCCCTTTCCGTGGTGTTATAGTTCTTCTCAGCTGCTGTCAGCAATCTGCTTGCATAATAGATTGGTGAATCTATTATGCCTGTCACATTCTAGGCCAGAACTGCCCCCAAAGCAATGCCTGATGCATCACTGTGTACATGAAATGGTAGATCCCATCTTGGATTTATTAAAATTGGTGCTACTGTGAGTGCCCTTTTTAGTGAATCAAATGATTCCTGGCAAGCTGGAGACCATCGGTATTCGGCATCTTTCTTTAGTAGTCTATAGACTGGTGCCACTCTGTGAGCATATTTGGCCATGTACCTTCTGTAATAACTTGTTTGTCCCAGAAATCTCTTGAGTTTCTTGGGATTTTCTGGTGGTGGTATTTTCTGGATAACAACCACTTTCTTTGGATCCACCAGAATTCCCCGTTGGCACACAATGTCCCCCAACAGTAATCCTGAATTCACACAAAATGTACATTTTTCCGGATTGAGACTTACTCCATTGTTTCTGCAGGCGTGTAGGCAAAGTTTTAACTGTGCCAAGTGTTTGGATTTCTGTCCGAAGACACTGAAATCATCCAAAAATACCTGTATAAAATCGTTGAGATAATTCTTGAATATCTCAGATACTGCTCGCTGAAACGTGGCTGGTGCATTGCAAAGTCCAAATGGCATGACTTTGTAAGCATAGGCTCCCCATTCAGTGATGAATGCGGTCTTTTCTCGGTCTTCTTCTGCCATCTACACTTGGTTGTATCCACTGAACCCATCCATGAATGAGTATATCTCATGTCCTGCCAATGTGTCCAACACTATCTCTGTGAAAGGTAATGGAAAGGAATCTTTCTTGGTTCCTGCGTTTAATTTGCGGTAGTCCACACATACTCGTAATTTTCCATTCTTCTTGGGTACTATCACAATGGGTGATAACCATTGTGGTGTCTCTACTGGGTATATGAATCCTGCATCCAGTAATTTCTTGATTTCTTCCCAAACTTTAGCTGCATAGTTGGGGTTCATTCTGTAACGGTTCTGACAAATTGGTTTTGTGTCAACGTCCAATTCAATTCGGTGTTGACAGATGTTGGAAGGTATACCCTTCAAATCTTTGTAGTTCCAGGAAAATACATCCTTGTATTCAATGAATAATGCAGTGGCTTCTTGTAGAAATGATTCTTTGAGACCTGCACTTACTCGTATTATCCGTGGTTCACTGTTCCCAGATTCACTTGAATCAATTGAGTTTCTTCCGTTACTGTCCATCCTGCAATCTCCTGTCCGATGGTTGCAATCGTGGCAGGTACTTCACTGATTTTAATGTCCTCTTCTCTTTCTTGATAAAAACGGGCAGGGTGTTGAGGTGTGTCCATAGCTTCTTCCTCAGGATCTTCCATTCTTGGAGTATTTGGTTCTCTTTGGGTGTTCACCATGTGACATCCTACTGTTGTGGTATGTTTGACCACTAATTGACCAATGGGTTCCAACTGTGGATGTGCTGCATATACCGTGACTTCTTCTTCATCCGATAGTCCACTGGACCAGTCATACTTTTCCACTATGCAAGGTCGTTTATCTCGTGGAATGGTACCTCGTTGCTTCGTAGTGATAATGACTTGTTCTGATCCCTTTTTGATCGTGAGAGTCTGATTTCCCCAATCGTGGTGTGATTGGGCTTGTGTTAACCATGATCGGCCAAGTAGTAGCGAATATCCTTCTGCCACATCCTCCATTCTGAGAATGGTTACTGATACTTCGTATACCAGTCCTGCTACTTCCATTGCAAGTCGTCTCATGATACCCAATGGCAGCACTTTTCGTTGATCGGCCATTCGTACCATGAATGGAGCAGGTTCCATGTGCCCCAATCCTAGTGACTTCTTCATCCTCTCTGTCATGATATTCACTCCGGATCCTCCATCGATGAGTACATCCGTTACCAGCTTCCGTCCAATACGTACTTGTATTACTGGTATTGCTTCGTCGTAGTCTGGAGTTTGTTGTATAGCTGTGGGTTTAATCGTGTAAACTTCTAGTGTTGGTTTTTGTTTTTGGTGTGGGGGTCAATGCCTCAATTGCCCGAAATAAGTTTTCTTGTAGTGTGGAGCAATTTTTAATAATTGTCCAATGGTAATTTGGGTCTTGGTCTAGCAGATTACTTCAGCCAATTCTGTTTCCGTGGTTGCGTTCGTCGTCTTCGTCGTTGGTCTGATTTGATTATCTGGAATTGGCTCTCTAGAAGGTATATGGGTTCCTTCTTGCATTTGAGCTATGGCTTTGCTTACCTCCTGGTGTAAGCTCTTTTCTTTCTACCATGCTGCACTTTCTGGATATTGTTTTCATTCTTTTTCAATCTCCTTATCTGGAGGTTTCTGTTTCTTGGCCTGAGGCCGCAAGGGTATCCACTTAAGGAGTTACCACACTCACGGCTACACTTGGTCCGGCTTCCATATTTCCCAATTCTGCCTCATGCTTGATTTGCAACTGGCATTCATGTTTCCAGTGTCCCTCTTTCTTGCAATAGTGACATCTCGTGATTTCCTTGTTTCTGGGTTGATGTTCTCTATCCCGTGGTGGATAGTCATCTCGTGGCCTCTGATAACGATTACCCATATTGTATCGTCTTGGTCCATCCGATCCTCCCCGTCGGACTTGGACTTGGTGTACCCCCACCTCTCGTATGTACCCACTCTTCTTGGCCCGTTGATTGTAAATATAATGGCTGGTATTATGATTGTTCATATGACAAATATCACAGTATTTGTCTTTCATGTGGCATTTTGTTGCCAAGTGTCCTACAGTCCCGCATTTGTGACACCATGTTGCCTTTCGTGGCCCTTCATCTTTAAAATCTTGATAGCCTCTGCTATCTTCTGATCCAAAGTGGTTTTGTCAATCACTTCTTTCTTTCTTTTCTTGGGTTTTTCTTCATCATCAGAGTCTTCTTCTTCCAAGGGATCCTTGGAGTCTTTACTTTTGCTCTGATGAAATCCCATTTCCAATTTCTTTGCAGTTCCTACTGCTTCAGCCAAAGTGTTGTTAGGCATGACTGTAACCATGGTTATATATTCAGGACGAAGTCCGTTGATGATCCATGATTTTTGCAAGTCGTCACCTGGTGCCACTACTACGTTTTTTTTTTTTTTTTTTTTTTTTTTTGGGGGGGGGGGGGGGGGGGGGGGGGGGGGGGTTAGCGATGCCTCAGCGACCTCCAAACGCCGCGCCTAGCGACGGAAATACACTACAGCACCCGGGGCGCGCCGGGGACAAATTGCGACGTCGGGAAGTCGCCGCCACGTCGGTCCGACGTCACTCCCGGAACGTCACAGATTAGCGACCTAGGGGAATCGCTAATCCCTCGGGTCCCCCTAGCCACGACCAGCGACGGCGGAATGACGCCACCCGTTCAGGGCGTTGCAATATGGTGACTCCCGGGAGTCGCAACAAAGGGCAGGGAGGGGGGTCCATCCCTCCCCCTGCGTCATGGGCAGTCGCAAGGACGCCGCCCATCCCCAGAAATAGCCACGTGCCGGCGTCGCCGGCACGTCGCAACCTGGGACATTAAAGCCCCCGCTCTGCGATGCTTGGACATCGCAGATGGGGTCTATTCTGCCTAGGGATTGGCGACGCCCGGGAATCGCCATGACGTCGCTGCCATCTGGGGGCGTCGCTAGACCCCCATGGGTAGGGAGGTTCTCTAGCGATGCCCGGGAATCGCACGGACGTCGCAGCCCCCGGGGGCCGTCGCTAGCTCCATGGGAGGGCACGTTCGTGTGCGACTCCCTGGAGTCGCAAAACATCGCAGCCCCTGGGCGGCGTTGCTAGCTCTGCGTTGGCGTGGTTCTGTTGCGACTGCTGGGAATCGCAAGAGCGTCGCTGGTCGCCCCCGACCGTCGTGCCGGAGTCGCTAGGTGGGAGGGTAGCCAGCTGGTATTTGGGGTGAGGTTTTGGGGGTTTTTTTTTTGTTTGGGGGGGTTTCTTGGGGGTTGGGGTGTGCCTCGTGCTTGCATGAATTGCATGCATTCTAATCTATAGGTCGACACACCAAATCCACATGTCCATTAAGGTTAGAATGAGGATCAAAATGGCAACTGAAAATATATATACATAAAGCGAGTACTACCTATACATGTCTCTAACTGGGAACCATCCCTCACTCCTCATCACCTGAGTCATAGGTGTACTCGTCCGAGGAATGCAAGCTATGTTGGGCCTCCAATTTGGAGGATGATGAGGCCGAGTCCGAGATTACATCATCCTTCGAACCACCCCCTACTACTGGTTCTCCCCCATCCGGCCGAGCCACTGAACTACCCATCCCCACCCCTACAGATGCACTATCCTCCGTCAATTGTGGTGTCTTGGCCATTGAGGCTACAAGGGCCTTCCACCCCTGAGTCTTGCAAAAGTTGTGCTCGATGGCGGAGGGAGGCCTCTGAAACTTCTTTTTTGCACATGACATACAAATGCAATGACAGGTTAGAATTCATAAATGGAAGGGAGAAGCTAAAAAAGAAGAATGGGTATGACAAGAGAAAGAACACTTACAAATCGGGTGACAAAGCTCTTGCTTCCGCCGGGGCCCCACTTGTGTGTTGATTCCACACACTTCTCAAGGTGAGCTACAGTTGCCGTACGTCCCCTTGTGAAGATCTCCGCCTTCAGCTCTTCCCTCTCCCCTGCGATGAGAGCCTCCCAAGATTCCTGTCCAGCCCCAACAAAGACACTAAAAATGTTAATGAACTCCATACCGCAATGAACATGCATTCAAAGATGCCAATGACAAGTGAAGTGCGTCTTACCTTGGTTATTCCATGTGGCATGGTCGTTGGTTCGACCCCCGCCTTGAGTGCCTTGCAAATGGTTTGTTGCGCACGGTACCTCTTGTCCTTGAGGTTCTTTCCCACCAGCTCCAAGAGCTTCCCCTCATTCCACTCACCCGGAAATGTGCCCTCAAGTGCTTGCACGAATGCTCGCCTATGGCGATGTGATTGGCGTGGCCAATCAATATTCCAAGGGAACCACCTCACCGCCAAGTCGAAGGCTACTTTTTTCATGGCCTCCCAATACTCACCAATGGGGTCACCGACCTTATTGGTCTCTAAGGGGGGCACCTTCATCTTTGGCAAATCAAGGTTGCGGGGACCCGAGGTCTTTACCTCGTCCACGCTCTTCTGAACTACCTCTCCCTTGTCTTTTGTTGCCCCGCTAATGCCCTCCACCGGTTGCACGCTCATCTGAACTAGCTCCCCCTTGTCTTTTGTTCCCCCACTAGTGCCCTCCCCCGGCTGCACCTCTCTCCTTCTACGTCTCTTTCTCTTACGCTCCCTCTCCTGGGCCTGTCCGTTCCCCTTCCCCTCCACTACTTCCCTCCCCCCCTCCACTACTTCCCTACCCTCCTCGATGATTAGGCGAACCTGGGGGACACGAAGTCTTTTCCTCTTCCTTTTACCATCCCCACGGGTAGGCACCACCACTGTCCCTGCTTTGTCGGTGGCAATCCCACTGCTTGCCACAAGCTTAGCCACGAATGCGCCAAGCTCCTGAACACAAAACCCACAAAATTAGAAACAAAATGAAATGCAAAGGCTCACCTTTGCGTCCATGACCTCAATGTTGCCCTCGGTCCCCGCTTGTGATGCACCCCCCATAACGCCCTCTCGGAATAAGGGTGGAAGCCTATCCCATGCACTCAATAGGCTCGCAGGCGGCGCCCCAAAGTCCGGGGTCTTCATCATTGACCGTTCAGGCGACGGACTTCGCAAGGGGCCCTCCATAGCCAGTGTCACCCTCTCCTCTTCCCCCTCCCTTTCCCGTGCCCCCTTATTTCCCTCTTCCCTCTTCTTGTCTTCCTCCCTCTTCCTTTCCTCCTCCTTCCACCTCATTGCGGCCTCCTTTGAAGCCTCCCTCTTCTCCCAAGGTGAGGAGGAACCCACCCCCTTGTGAGCCCCCCCCCCCCCCCCCCCCTTATAAGCCCTCTTGGCTGCAGAAGAAGGGGAAAAGGCATTGGCGGTGGGGCTAAGATCAAGTTGCCCATACCTGGTGGCAGATCTGAGAATGCGCTTCCCCGTGTAAAAGTCAGGGCCCTCCATCAGCCCGTGGGGTGGCGTCCCAGCCTGAACATTGGGTGCACCACCCTCAAGTGGAGGCTCATCCCCAGCCTCAACCTTCAAGGGCGTGGAGGCCTCGACGGCCTTATGGCTTGGTCCTCTCACATAGCCGCCTATAGGGCTGGTGAGTTTTGACCAAGTGGACCGTGTCACGCGCCGTCAATGACGGGAGCGTTGTCAAGCTTCCCTACCTTAGCGGCATGCGATTTCTGCTCCTTCGGCGGCCCCTTCTCCTTGTCCTTCGCCATACTACTAGCTTATCCTTGTGCCCACAACACTACTACCATGTGATTTCACATGCCAAAAACAAAACAAGGCCTGACCCTCCCCCTTCCCCTCTCTCCCTCTCCCTCTATCTTTATGTCCTTCTCCATCTCCCCCTTTCTCTCTCTGCTGATAGGCTGAGAGCACCAACACTTGCTGCTGCTGTCAGCCCCCCACCATTCCAAAAAGCAAAAAAAAAAGGTGGGGGGGACTGAGAGCAGCAGCAGCAAGTACTTGCTGCTACAGCTCTCAGCGCCCCCACCATTGCCAAAACCAAAAAATGAAAGGTCGGGGGGGGGGGGGGGGGGGGGGCGCGCTAAGACCAGCAGCAGCAGCTGCTCTCAGCACCCTCCACCATTCCAAATACAAAAAATGAAAAGGTGGGGGGGGGGAAAGTGACTGAGTAGCAGCAGCTGCACAGTCACTCCCCCCCCAAACCTTCTTTTTTACTTTTCTTCCCTCATCTCTCCCGCTCTCTCCCTCTTTTCCCTCATCTCTCCCTCTCTCTCCCTCTGTCTCTCTGTCCCTCTGTCTCCCTTTGTCCCATCAGGATGTGGAGAGAGAGGGACTGTTGAGGGGGGGGGGGGGGGGGGGAAACGGTGGGGGGGTGGGGAAGTGACTGGAGCAGCTGCCCCCCCCACCCCCTTTTTTTTTTTCATCCCCCTCAACACTCCCTTTCTCTCCCTCTCTCCCTCTCCCTCTATAACTCTTTGGATTTCATCTGGCCTTAACCTTTTGAGGTTATTTAGTTTTTCATCCCTGCCTTTTTCATCCAAATCTGGATGATTTTATTTTATTATTGGATGATGAAACTTAATATACAGAAATCTAGAGTTACCATCTATTTTTTTCATCTAAACTGGATGATCTACATAAATAATGGTTACCTATTATAAAATCCAAGAGAATAATAAAACTACCATCATAAATGATGGCAGTTATTAACCTAAGCCTATACCATAACCCTAAAAGATACATTTCTATGGGATGTCATCCAGTGACAAAATGCCTCTCTTGGTAAAATGTGATATTTCATCCATCCTGGATGAAAAATCGGGAAGTTTTGCCCTAAGCAGGCCGACACACTTCACAGCACTGAACTCGTGCTTCAGTGAACCTTGATGATGCGCCGTATAAACCTGCTCCCCTGCTGCTACATGGTACTCGTGATTGTTGGCTCTTGGGATGCGCATTGGTGGTTAAACAAATTCTTCTATGGCAGACGACAAAGCCGTGATTGCTCTGATCAGGAACTCATGGTTCTTTATTTTGCAGCGGCGCTTTCCTCCTTGTTGGGAAGTACTCTATCCCTATTTATCTACAGATTACATGTTGCTCTCTCTTTGTGTATGAGCCATTCTCTATCTGTGAACGCTTCTACTCTGATTGCGTTCTGTTGGAGACGATCTGTTGGACGCCATGGCGCAGGGCATACCACAAACACTCAAGGTTTTTTGAGTTTACCATTGCTTGAATTGTGATCTGTACTTGCTTTAGAATTCAACACTGACATGGATAGCAACTGTGAAGACCTGCCATTTACCTGCTGCATCCTCACTAACACACATCGCTATGTGGTGGTTTTTGGGACGGGCACAAGTGAGGGTCTTCACTTGTCTTGATTTCTTGAAGCTTGCAGTTCCTGTTCTTGCAAGTGTGGATACTGCTGCTGCCTAAGCTGCTGATGCCATCTGCTGTTTCAAACTGCCACCATGCCGCTTCAGACCTGCTCCAAGATGGCTCCAATGAGGATCTGCTTCTCTCTTACCCCTGTTTATGGTTTTTTACAACCACATTTGCATGTGTAGGAGTTTAGCTATGAAGGATACAAGGATACAAAAATAGCAGTTATTACTTTGACTGCCTTGATACTTGGCTCTGAAATGAGAACTCTCGGTATGACTCTGATGGATCAAAAGGATAGGCTTTGATAGATAACACACATTCTTCAAGGCCCTCATATCATTTTGGTTTCATGGCTTGATAACAAACATGGGTTTCTGAGCTGCTCTTTCACCTTGGCAGAACTATTCTATGAGGCCTTAAAATACCATTCTAGGCCTATACCTGCTTAAGGGGGCTCTACCTGTTGTTTCTTCTTCCTTTTTAAGAATCTTGCTTATATCTTGGTTCTAAAACATCATCTTCAAACCAAACCTGCAATCTGGTTTTTGAAATGAGTTTAAAATGGATTCTTGAGATGATGATGTGTACTATGGTGCTTTCATGATATGAATGACCTGGAATCCCACCCTCCCACCCTGTTTTTTTAGAGACCCTGAAATGTAATTGGGTATTCAAATGAGATTGTAAACATGAAAGAGAATGTTAGATGGTGCCCTGTAAAGGGTTGTTTTGTCTTTCAATGACAATGACCTTAGCGGTCTTGTCCATGTCTTGACATGACATGTATATCTTCCCTCTCTTTATTTGATTAGTGTACTTAGTGGTTTTTGTACACACCATCTACCCTTACCTTTCTCCTTTTCACCTTCTCATTTTGATATATTGATAAATGTTCTCGGGGGGTTTTGACAGAAAGTCACCAAAGGAGGTCCTAGCTGGAATGAGGACCTCATAGGCCCTGGGGTATCAGTCCCCACTACCTCCTCCAATTCCTGCTGTGCAGGCAACCCTCGCACAAGTCACACCAAGTGACTTCCATGCTGCATTGCAAAAGATGGATACTGAGGCCGTGGAAAATTCAGGTGATGAAAACCCCGTGTTATTACTTGAAACCTTGGCTTTGGAAAATTGGGTTGCACTTGGCATCATGGCAAATAAGAATGGCAGGTACCTGGAGAAGCTCCAGGAATTCAATACTAAAATGATTGAGGTACTGGAAGATGATGCCGAGGAGCTGATACAATGGGAAAAGAAGGGATCAGCCATTGAGGCAGCTCTTAGAATGGCGAACCCAGAAGATGACCAGACTGTCTCCACGCAGAAATCTACAAACACATCTGAAAAAGACTTCATCCCTTCTGTAAGTAATCACCCAATCCTTGGGCACATGATTTTACCGGATGAAGAAAAAGAGGCAGTGAGAGAATTCTGTGAACAAGTAGAAATCTCACAAGTGGAACAAGAAAAGGCAGCAGGTGCCACTCCTGGAAATCTGCAGTTTGTCCCTTGGTTGCCTCCCCGTGCAGTTGAATTCGAGGTTGCCAATAACGATCACATGATGTGGCACCCACATGCTAATATCAATTTATTGGCACCCATTTCTATTGAAATGTGGGTCAAATGGGGCAACATAACTCCTGCTGAACGCAGTAGGTGTGCACAGGATGCTAAGGAGGGTTTTCAGAGAATAAAAAAGGAACCTATTGCTGTGGCATGGTCACTAAGGACCTTCTACTACAAGCTTTGTGACAAAGGTGAGAACCTTACCCTGAGGACCAAAAATGACTTGCTGACTGGTTCGGCTAGATCCAAAAATCACAAGAGTCAACTCTTCAACTGGCATCGTCCCTACATAAGATGTAACTGTGGACAAGGAGGGGCACCCTCTTCTTGCATTGGGAGTGTTGCTTGGTTTGACCATATGGTATGGTATATGCTGAACAATCTGATTGTGTTCTTCCCTGATGATGCCTATCCTTCGGTGCAAACCAAGTATTACAGCTTTTTGGTATGGATCATGCGGGCTGCCAGATCTGCTGTTCTTGCACAAATTACCTTCCAGATGACCCGGGGCTTCATAATGGAAGCAGCTTGTGAATTCTCAATTGACCCCCAAGCCAAGTTGCTTGGGAAGTTAGGAGAATCCAAGGGGGCCAGATACATTGAGAAACTTGTGAAACCTGGGTTTTTTTCAGACAGCCTTCCCAGGCCACATTTCAATAGCTACAAACGGCAGCGTATGGAGGGGCAGACGCCTCCTCAACAAGGCAAGAACAATGCCACTCAAGGCAGAGGCACCCCTGGTCGTGGAAGAGGTCTCTACCAAAGAGGAGGACGCTCTGGCAGGGGGCAATACTCTACCAACACCTCTGAGAATTCAAGAGCAACGAATCGGTCATCACTTGGTGGTTTGGGTGCTAATTCCAGTACCACCATCAACATCGCCAGCCAGGAGTCATACAAGACTCGTCGTATCACTGACGAGTTCTCCCCAATACGCAAACGAGATTTTGGATCATGGACAGATCTTTAAAAATCTCATTTTTGGTATGTTCCTCTACTTTGCATGTGCAGATGCGTTGTTTGGTCTTGAGGATGGTTGTAGACAAATTGAAACTCATGCCCATGGCAGGAAATTCATAAAACAGGCAGCAAAACCTGCTCCCTTGGGATTCATTCATATGTTGTACCCAAACCGTGGTATGGAGTGGATAAACCCTAGGAACTTGATAAAGAAGCTTTTTTGGAATTTGGACAAAATGACTTGGCTATTCTCATCGATGAGATAGTCTTTGGATGGACATATCATAAACAAGCAGCTCTGAATACTATCAGCCTGCTGCTGTTTTCCGTGATTTTTGCTTTATGCAAGACCTGATTCACTCACCAGATTGTCTATGTGACAGTGCCAAGAGGTTTCATGATTTTCGGGATGCGGATACAAAAACAGAATTCCATCTATCTGGTTCTACACCTACGCAACACGTACGTACCATGGACCTAAATATTATTAGACACGCAAGGCTGAAAGAACTATTCAGCCTAGGTATGAATCACATCCCTCTCAAACGTACTTTGCTGAAAGACGTTGTTGAACAAGTGTCTTTGGCTTTCCATAGAACCTGTGAAATTTTACATATAGACCCATGTGAATCTTGGCCGCATCCTGCAGCCAATGGGTAAAAAACACATGCTGGGATAGATTGAAACAAAAGCCGGCAGAGGAAGGTACGACTTCACTCACCATGAGCGCAATCCTCTTACTGTAAAAGAGGCAAAAGATGAACTTTCATGGCTTCTCAATCACCTGTATTTTTCTGGTCTTGACAAGGCTAACAACAACGTATGTTTTATGTGTGTGAAGCACATAAGAACTCAAGCCTTCCACAGATTGATGGGTAAAGACTTTACACCATGCAAGCAAGCTGAGGTACGGCTGCCACCTGACCTTGTTCTAGGAAACATTTCCGTGGAAATACAGAGTCTGATTCCGGAGATACCTGCTCCCTCCTGTAGATTACCTTACATTATGGGAATCTACAAGCTACATAAGAAAAAATACAGATGGATTACCAATGCCATAAATGTGTTTTCAGTGAACTTGCTAGCCTTCTTACAAGGGCTACCATGGATCTTCTACCATTGGTAAAAGAATGGGCCAATATACTATGCTGCTATTGGATTATTGACTCCATCACTGACTTTACACTAAACCTGAACCATAACATAACATGCTATGAGAACATACCTTTGACAGGACAGGATAACTTAGGGGACGCCTTGAATACGTGGTGAAGATTGCATTCCAGCAACACCATTGGTCCACCCCCGAGCACGTCATACTCTATGGATTCCAGCCAAAAATGGTACTTTCGGAAAAGCAGATGGGGCACGTCTTCCCCAAAATCAGGTACCTGGATTGAACTTTCTGAAGTCAAACTACTTATCTCCACAAATGGCTTATGTCACCTGTTTTGTCGCCTTAGGGGACCGTGTGTGGCAACAGATTTCTGGAATACCTATGGTTTTTTCATGCTCACCATTATGGGTGCAACATGTACTTCCTTTCTTATGAAATCAAATTCATCTTAAGGCTTGCAGCTTTAGGACAATTCCAGCTTATGCCTATGTTTAAATCTGCCTTCAGATACATTGATGATATATGCTGGCTGAATGTGGGTGATGCAATGCTATTCCTGGACCCACGGGCAGACAAAGCAGCAACAACACCCTTGGTGGATCTACCACTCAATGTAGTGGAGATCAAACCTGAGCTACTACTACGCACTAAAACGATTCCCAATACGTGGGGTTGGAAGCTTGTTTCTTGAATATCCAGATTACAGTCTCAAACTGTGACACAGGTGAGTCCATTTCCAGAAATATGACAAGAAAGACTCTTCTTTTCTCTTACACTCAATATATCCAGTTCTTATCCAATAGGCCTGTGAATCATCTTACAACATTGTGATTTCACAAGCTGTGCCTATTCTATACATTTCCAGCAATGCTGATTTGGCTGGGAAGGAGTGTAGCATTCTAATTAACACTCTTGGGAGGAATGGTCTCAAGACCAGAAAACTTGCTCGTATCTTGACAAAATTCCTTGAACGTGGTTCATTCCCTGGCCTGCTCTTCCATGTACAAGAGCTTATTGAGAACTGAAAGGTACTTTCTAAAACTTATATAGAGTTAAGTTATACCATTGAACTCTACGTTCTTTTCTAAGTGATACTATACTAGTGTTGCTATGATACATTTTATGCCATCGTTTCATCTTGATCCGAGGAAGTGAGGATGTAGGATTCTACTCCTTTGGATAAATATTATCTGAGGATAGAACTACATGGAAGAGGGAAAACCTTATGAGAAGAGGTCTGGTATGCACACTAGTGGCACCTCCGTGTTGACACTCAACCGGTCATGAACATGTCCCTACCACACTCACTCCGTAAGTTTCTGCCATGCCAGGGGATTGGCTGGAGGGTCCCTCTCTCTCCCTCTCTCCCTCTCCCTCTATAACTCTTTGGATTTCATCTGGCCTTAACCTTTTGAGGTTATTTAGTTTTTTTCATCCCTGCCTTTTTCATCCAATCTGGATGATTTTATTTATTATTGGATGATGAAACTTAATATACAGAATCTAGAGTTACCATCTATTTTTTTTCATCTAAACTGGATGATCTACATAAATAAGGGAGGTTTACTATTTCATGAGCAGAAACCATGAGCCATGAGCCATGAGCCGCATGAGCCGCATGAGCGGTGAGCCGAAGTCTAAGATACGCGGATTTCATGAGCGGACTCCTCCAAATTTGGAAATGCGGCAGATTAAACAAGTATTAAAATAATAGTTTTTTATTTGACCTTGCCGTTTTTGGACGTTCCAGATCATGTAATGCGGCGAAGATATGTCGTCAGTAACAAGTCCGCTCATGGTTTTTTAGATCCGCTCATGGAAATAAGTGACCGTGCAACGGGAAATCCAGTATACCACCACTGCAAAAGGACGTCGCATACTGGCCTGTATAGAGTATTCCGCGGTTTTACATGCCTTAACATTGGAATGAAGCTGACCCTTTTGCCGCGATTGAACCAATGGAGTCTGCACCAATACAGTCTGCAGTACTTCACAATTCTGTCTTCTTCGGGTATTCGGCGGGAAAGGTTTGCAACTGAACTGGGAAATAGGGTGCCGCATTAGGGTTCGCACGTGCGAAATTTCGGAGCGGGTTGGTGTTGGCGAAGGCCGCCTCTGGGGGTACCTACGACGATACTTGGAAATTCGGCGCCGCATTTCCTTGTCGGAGGTCGAATGAGGAAAGCAAGTTTTCGGAAAGCAGAAAAACATGAACCCTCCAACATACAAAAATACAACAAGTGAACGATATAGTAATATCTTAGTTCGATCAAAACAGGTTACTGGTAGGCAAGACATATGTCGGACCTTTGTGTGGCCAGAGTCTGAGGTACTGGCAGCAGTACAGTTCTACTATCCGAAAAGATGGGCGTACCATTGTATGTGGACCGCAAGCCAAGCTCACTGGTCCCCTGGATCCATATTCAGAAGAGTGTGAACCTCCTGGGGCTCAACCCTGGTGCATGTATGAAGTGATGAGTTGTGGAATTACAACGGAGTCTCTTTAGGTACACGTAGTACAAATGCTTGCAAGGGCAGTATGATGCCCCCTTGTTCGCCATGATCTGGAAGTCGGTGCAATTGCAGGTGGGTAATTCTGAAATGGTGATGGTGTACACCTCATTGCGAACAGCTGAGCCCGCCGTGGCCATCTGATACACACGCCCGAATCCTGGTGGGGGCACTTCTGTCGAGCTCTGGATTGTACAGTTCATCCGAAGTGCATTCCCCATCCTTGTCTCGTTCACTTTTGAGGGAGGTCGCCGCCTCTTCGGTTTCCCCCAACGGTGTGTAGGATGCTTAGAGCTGTCGTGTCCCATTGTTCTTGCTCTCACAGGGGTCGGTGGTGGAGGCTGTGGAAGCGGAAATGGTTGTCTGGGGACGTCAGTGCGCTGCACCATCCGAAATCCTGCGGCGGTAAGGGCGTCGGCCTCAACCTGACTCAGATCGCAGCCTGGTTCCACCGGCCACACCGGGGGAGCCTCTGGCATTGTTTGTATGCCGTACTTGGGCTTTCCATACACGCAAGTCATAATGTCGTGCCTGCAGAACCAGAACTGGGTGGTTGTCGCCTCCGCAAACTTTGCATGGACAAATCTTCCTGTAAAAGTAGGAGCAGGGACAGCCCCATCTGGATTCCTCCTTATCATCTCTAAACAACGTTGCCGTGTATCCACACGAATTGCGGAACACCTTCCTCGAAACGACGGCTTTGTGCGAGCAATTCTCCACTGTGAGGCAGACACAGTCGTCTCCACAATGGCTTGGCCATACTGCATAACAGCGGGCGGAATGTGGGGCAAGGGAGCGGTGGGAATTTGTTGCACGAAATCCCCGGTTGAAGGCGACGGCGATCTGGAATTTCTTGGGCTTCCACTGCTGGAAGACACATTGTGCGGCAACATGACGGGACCTCGAGGTGCTGTCCGAATGTTCCTGTCGGATCTCCAGGAATCCTCTTCGCACCCGGGTTCCTCTTCAATCCTCCGCCTGACAGGGCGAGTCCGGACGTCCCCCTCTAGGTGTTCACCTCTGCGGTGCAGAGGCGTCCCTTTGATCTTCTCTCGCAATGCTGTCGCCCATTTCACTGGATTCTTGGACCTCGAAGCTGTTCGTACCAACAATTCCTCCCTGTCCGGGCCAAAGCCCCATTGTTTGCCGCTCAGGAACTTGTAGTACGTGGCTTGCTGCATGATTGCTCTGTCGATGTCCTCCGTTGTGGCCGTCACTACGTCCACCAGATGTGCGGCAGAAGACGCTCGCCAGGAGGAGTGGACCGATTCTGCCATATTCGTGTTCGGCATGTCCGTGTCGGAATCCAAGCACCGCTCCTAGAAGGACACAAACAACGGTGAGGGACCAATCGAAATGTCCGTAACAGAAAGACAAATGAACGAAATTGACAGCAGCCTACCTCCCGCATGTACTGTCCGAACTGTCGATACCGAAAATGCCACCACCCCAACCAGCTGTGCAATGCTCCCAGATTGGTTGTCTCCACTGCACCTGACGTGTTCCACCAAGCCTCGATGATAGCAAACTTAACCTCCGCGTCATCAAATGTGGGTGCATCCTTCCACGCCGTACAAAGGACACGGTGTTCAGCCTGGAATGAGCTAGCAACAAATTTGGTAGTGTAGTGGGATAGACTCTGCATCCAATGGAATCCACAGGATCTCTCTTTCCCCTCCATTGGAACATTGGGGTCCTCACCGTACACACGCCGCACCGCTGCCCAGTTGGCCTGAGCGTTGTCTGCCATGAATCCCCTGAAATTGGGCTCTGGCAATCCCGCCCTTGCCATCTGCTCGTTTATGCCCTCCCACAGATGCATCTCGGACTGTGTGTCCTCCCCTTTCATCTCGCAGATTGCAATCGTCATGAGCCTCTTGGAGTGATAGTCATAAACATGCGCACCCATAGTCACCCACTGATGGTTTGTAATTCGCTTGATGTGATCAAACATCACCCAAGCATTCGACAAGTTTCCAGTTGTCATGCGAGTGACCAAGTCGACTCCACTCCCAGGCCCACACGTCGACATTTTGAAAATGTAACAACGATCGGATTCGCTGCCTTGCCCTGGAAACCTGCTACCTTGGATGTAGTCATATCCAGTCATTCGTTTCACCTCCAGGATTGAGTACATGTCCGACCCCCTGCCGAACTCCTGCTTGCAAGATACGATGTGATTCCGCACATTCGGACTACAAACGTGCGAGACGGACTCCAAGAGGTCACGCATCTCGTCTTCGGTCAAGGGCTCTCGGTCGGAACCATCTTCAGACATGATTTTGCCAAGAGCAATCTTGTGGGCTGCCTTCAGCTGAATCTGCTTTGGTCTGGCTCCGGGGCTCAATTTCACCTCCTCTTTTATGATGTCGTGTGCTTCCTGCACAGCCTCACGCATGTTGCCTCTCGCCAAGGGGTGGCAGTGGACCCCAACGTGTATGCAAGCTCTAGTCAAGTCCGGGAGCAAATGGATTACGTAATATTGCTTGGCTCTGCACATGGACATGCACGTCGGTGGTTCTTTGCAATGTGCACACTTGAAAGAACCCGCAGGAGCTTGGCTGGAGACAATGAATGGATGATGCGTTGTGCCAGTCCAATCCGTCTCGTTTCTCCGCCCTCCTTTGGAGAGAAAGTGGAAGCAGGTGGGATTGAGGCACCTCAGCTTCCCCGCACAGAGGACATATCGTACACGAACACCATCAGCAATTTTCGTGCTACTGGTCTTCGTCACACACCAGGGGTGTCCGTCATGCTTTCGATCCATGTCTGTTAACATCCCGGAGGCTTTCTTTGACGAAGAAACAGGTGGAAACTCGAAGATGACATTGCCATCGACTTCGGGAGGCAGAAAAGTTACCTTTCTGACTGGGAATTTGGCATAGTCGAGAGCAGCCAGCTCGGAGCGAGAACCATCGAGGTGATGTTGTCGTAGGAGCTGCACAATGGACCGGGTTGGAGTTATGCTCGAGGGCACATGCGTAGCACCTACAGAGACGTCCATGCCGGATTTGAACGACCGTGTGGAGGACATGGGTACCTCAATGCAATCATCTTCCTCGTCGGAAATGTCGAATACGTCCACACGAGAAGCTATGGAGGGTCTTGACGGTCCAGGTCGGGAATGATTATCGTTGCATACCTCTCTGTTGGCAGTGGCCGCCTCTCGGTTTCCGGACTCCTTTGTGGATGGTGTGGGCAGCGACTGATTCGGAAAGGGAATGGGCATTCCCACAGCTCGGTACAGGATGGTGTCTGACGGGGGAACGTGCCATTCGATTCCGCAACCTCCGTCGTTACCTAGCACGACAATGGTCTCGTCAACCTGTCCAGGAACATCCTTCCTTTCTTCTTCCAAATAAACTGTGCCCGGTTTGAGCTTGAATTTGGAACAAAGGTAAGTTTCAGTCACTCTGCAAAGTCCTCCCTCGTTTGGGATCCAGGCTCTCCCAAGTTGCGGAGGACAGCAAACTATAGCGTAGGAATTCGGAGCCATCGAACACCGCACGGAGTTGGCAAGTGCGAGGTTCAGTATAGCGACAGACCAAGGCTCACAGGCACCATCTAAGTGGATCTGCGGAGTCCATCGACAATTGGAAGTCGCACATTGAAGTGGAAAGTATTGTTTCAAGCTACATGCATGAAGGTGGGAGGTTTGATTCCATAGCCAGTGAGTAGGACAATGATGGCCGATTCGGCGACGAAATAACATCTCCTGACAGTTTCTCCTGAGGGTGGATCCAGCAGTATTCTCGGTGCAGACAGGAACGTTCGCACTGACAAGTGCCAGGACTGCTGGTTAAAACGGTCAGACAACCAAGTTGTGCTCATCAAGACTGGCCGCAATTGTGTTGTTTCGGAACAATGCAACCCATTGAGGTTCCAGATTTCCCGTCCGAGTGATTCTTCGATTGCTGGTGGACGGAAATACGGCGCCGCATTTCCGTATTGCATCTTGGTCATGCACAGAGCGACGGAAATGCGGCACCGAGTTTCCGTCCGGGGGAAACCTTTATACTCTCCAGAACGGAAATGCGGTAACGCATTTCCATCCAGCAAGCACGGTATGTGAAGGTGGAACGGAAATGCGGTACCGCATTTCCGTTCTGATTGAGATTTATGAACAACGGGAACAGAAATGCGGCACCGCATTTCCGTCCGAGTCGCACTTTTCGACATTCCAGAACGGAAATGCGGCGCCGCATTTCCATTTTGTATCTGATGCATGGAGCTGAGGGATAGAAATGCTGCAGCACATTTCCGTCCTTAAAAGACATTCATACTCTCGAGAACGGAAATGCGGTACCGCATTTTCATTCAACAAGCACGGTATGTGAAGGTGGAACGGAA
The DNA here is from genome assembly GCA_030704615.1 of Takakia lepidozioides. NCBI lineage: Eukaryota > Viridiplantae > Streptophyta > Takakiopsida > Takakiales > Takakiaceae > Takakia > Takakia lepidozioides. Next base: position 68,059,261 of record CM060733.1, on the reverse strand, counting down.
ATGCGGTACCGCATTTCCGTTCTGATTGAGAATTATGAACAACGGGAACAGAAATGCGGCACCGCATTTCCGTCCGAGTCGCACTTTTCGACATTCCATAAAGGAAATGCGGCGCCGCATTTCCATTTTGTATCTGATGCCTGGAGCCGAGTAAGATTCCGACAGCTTCATACAGCGCAATTCCGACCGGTTGAGACATTCACACTATCCAGAACGGAAATGCGGCACCGCATTTCCGTTCTGACTGAAAATCGTGAACTATCTGAACTGAAATGCGGCACCGTATTTCCATCCGAGTCGCACCTACCATCATTCCAGAACGGAAATGCGGCACCGCATTTCCGTTCTGACTGAAAATCGTGAACCATCGGAACTGAAATGCGGCAACGTATTTCCATCCGAGTCGCACCTACCATCATTCCAGAACGGAAATGCGGCACCGCATTTCCGTTCTGACTGAAAATCGTGAACCATCGGAACTGAAATGCGGCAACGTATTTCCATCCGAGTCGCACCTACCATCATTCCAGAACGGAAATGCGGTACCGCATTTCCGTTCTGACTGAAAATCGTGAACCATCGGAACTGAAATGCGGCAGCGCATTTCCATCCGAGTCGCACCTCCCAACATTCCAGAACGGAATGTATTAGATTTAAAAGGGAAATGCGGCACCGCATTTCCGTTCTGATGAAATATCCTGAAACATCGGAATTGAAATGCGGTACCGCATTTCCGTCGGAGTCCCACCATCCGACATTCCAAAACGGAAATGCGGCACCGCATTTCCGTTTTGTATGTGAGGCATGGAGCTGTGGAACGAAAATGCGGGAAAGCATTTCCGCCAGCGTCAGACGTTAATACTCTACAGAACGGAAATGCGGTACCGCATTTCCATTCTGACTGAAAATCGTGCGCAACGGGTACAGAAATGCGGCACCGCATTTCCGTTCGAGTCGCACCTTCCGACATTCTCGAACGGAAATGCGGCGCCGCATTTCCGTTTTGTATATTCGGCCTGGAGCTGTGCTACGGAAATGTGTTGCCGCATTCCATCCATGTGAGACCTTCAACCTTTCCAGACCGGAAATGCGACACCGCATTTCTGTCCAGGTGAGACCTCTATACTTTCCCGAACGGAAATGTGGCACGGCATTTCCATTCATCAACTAACGTATGTGAAGTGGGAACGGAAATGCGGCGCCGCATTTCCCTTCTGAATCTCATACATGGAGCTGTGGGACGGAAATGCGGCACCGTATTTCCGTTCAACAACTAAGGTATGTGAAGGTGGAACGGAAATGCGGTGCCGCATTTTCTTCCAACAAGTACGGATGTGTAGCTTCGTGATGGTACTTAACGGAAATGCGGCGCCGCATTCGCATTCTCGCTCCAACTCATCAGACGCTGGGACGGAAATGCCTTGAAATGTGAACACGTGGAGCAACGGAATTGCTGCACATGTCGGCACTCTATCTGACTGAAGGGGCATGAGGCGGCGCGGCCTGACCGTTGGATAATGATGTTTGTTTTTCGGACGGCAGGCGTACCCTCAACGATTCGAATTTCGTAATGACGCAAACTCCACGAGGAGACACTTTCGTCCAACCTTTCGAACCCAAGTGGTGCATCACCGCCGTTTCATCTACTTTTGTCGTGTCTCCTCAGTCACCCCTCTCGCGCCCTTTCCATCTGCACTCTTTGCCCCTTTTCCCTCTCTCTGTTCTTCTTATGCTCGAACCTGAGAGGGGGGGAGTTCGTGCACCAGACAGGAGACCTCGTCGCAAGCTCCGGAAATTATACTTCGGACGTAGGCCAATGCCGAAGGGGAGGAAGCAGATGCGTCTACAGGAGGAGATTGCCATCTCCGAGCAGCAGGCCACTCAGGCAACCCAGCCACCAGTGAGAGCTCCATGCGATCGGGCTGCGCGCAGCTGATCGAGCACCGAACCCCCCATTTTGCTTCTGTAATTCTTAGACTGAATGCTAGGAGACTTGAATGCAGAACATGTTTGCATGCCTAACAGGAAAGGTGGACGTGCTGGAGGGATCGCAGGAATCCGAAGAGCCGCAGGAAGAGTCCGAGGAGCTAGCTGCAGCACGTACACCCACCCGATCCCCGAGCGCGGGTATCCTGCCGGGCCTAGCCCTCTGCGATTCAAAGACGCGTCTTCGAAGGGCAAGTTCAAAGTCTCAGAGATCGACTCGCGTTCTTCGATCATGGAGAATCGCCAGCAGGGGTCGGGCCCTTCTCCAGCAAAGTCGAAGAAGAAGCAGCCCGTCCCTCTACTGGCTTCTGAACCGGCTCAGGCCGATTCACCCCCCCAACGCGAATGAAGCAGCAGGGTAGAAGACAGATTCTATTGCAGCAGACACCTTCACCTGCAAGGATGAGGAAGCAGAAGGCAATCAGGGCGACGGCGAACAATCTCCCGCAAAACCGCTTCCACGAGCTGAAGCTCAGTTCCTGGAGGATTTCCCGCCTGCAGATGTTGGGGCCGACTCTGCTGCAGCGAAGGCAATGGGATCGACCGTTGATCTCGATTTGGTACCGGAGGAGGGTGCTGCCGCTGAACGTTCGCAGGCAGACCTCACCACCGATGAGCTAGCAGGCCCGGAGGAGGCCTCTGCAATGGCAGAATTGCCCGCACACAGGCCCCAGAGTGCAGCTCCAGTTGAGGATGCTCCAGCTGCTCAGCCACTACCGGCACCTACAGACATGTCTCCGGAGGATTTCAAAAGTGCAGCGGATAAAATGTTGGAGGAGACACACAGTAGCATTGGCAGAGTTCTGGGCAGCAGGGTATTCCAGCGGACTCTTCGAATCCCACTCTGTCGCATGGTCTCCCTTCCCATCGTCAGGCAGGCCCTTCCCGGAGATGTGGATAAGCTCAAGTTCGCATTTCGAGAAGGGTACCGTCTGGGATCGGCAGCGTTTTACGTTTCCATAGAGAATGAGGACGGCGAAACCCGTGGACCCACTGCCGATGAATTGTCAACGTGGGATACCCACTGGCACACTCGCAACCACGAATTCGAGGCGACGCTGAAGGGTGATCCCGACTTCGGCCATATGTCGGGAAAAATGTTCTTTGTGTGGGACGGGAATCACCGACTTCTCGCCTGGTGGGAGTACATCAAGCAGAACCATGCCAAGCACATTGGCTGGCATTACATGGTGGAGTGTGTCATCCTCAAGGTGAAGGCGGCAGACTCCTCCCTCTCAAGAATGCCATGGCGGACCTCAACTCGTAAGATACTCATACCCTCCCTAGCACATTCGAAATGCGGTGCCGCATTTCGGTTTCCATTCTGGTTTGATTCCGTGCTTCCGTGTACTGAACTGGAGAGTGTGCCTTGCAGGGTCACTGAGAATGCGTACGTGCATACCCACATGGCACATATGCTGTACAGGGTGAGGAAAACTGGTCTTACTGATCCGCAGATGTTTGCGGAAATGCTGGAGCCGGAGCTCATTCAGAAAGCCGTTGCAAAAACAGACCGGACATGGTATCGTCTCACTATGGATGGAATGGTGGAGGTGATATACGAAGTAAGTCGTGCTCCAATTTCCCTCTGCTCATCCTTCCCCAATTTCCAGTAATGTTTCCACATGAATCGAATGTAACGCTTCTGCATGTTTTTGTTGGCAGTCAAACATCAAGCTGGATTTGGCCCATGCCAAACGCTTCTTCATGGAAAGTGAGGGGCAGGTCAAAACGTTGCAGTCATTGACTGAGCACTTGAAGGAAGCCGGTGTCAAGTCCAGAACCAAATACAAGTCAAAGCTTGTGAAGCTGGTGGCAATTGCAGATCCGGCACTTGGAAAGGACTTCATCCCCGAGATTGCAAAACACTATTCTCGGGCCATGCAGCCGACCATGCAATTGGAGAAACTGCATCACCTCTCAACGGCATGTGTGGAGGCGAAAGAGAAGGTGAGGTTTCAATGCACTGAATTTCCTTCCTAGCAATAGCCACTCTCTTCCAGCCACTGACATTGGATCGGAAATGGCAGACACGGTGGCTGTCGATCTGGAATGCATCCGAGAGCATAAGGACAATGTGGTCTTTTCCACTGGAAGTTTCCGACCCTGCAGTGGATGTGTGGCTCAACCGTATGACTTGGTGGTTCCAGGTAATTCAAGGTACTTCCCCAGATTTGCTTTTCTGACATGAATTCCCTGAACTGCTACGTGACAATGCATTTGGGAATGGCAGGTAATGTCGAATGCGAAGGAGCAAGTCGTAATGCACACAAATTCGTTCGGCTTGTACGTCAAATGGGATGGAACACAGACATTGGAAGACTACGTGACACGTTTCAGATGTGCGTACAAGGACAACCTTTTCGCCAGAGAGCTACAGACAGCAAGAAGGAGCGTGGAGTTTACACATCAGGAGGGAGCGGGGAAAGCTGCAATGCGAATTGTTTACAGGTGAAGCACAGCTGCCCTTGTATGCGAAGCCTGGTTACGAGGTTTGTCTCGGAAATGCGGCACCGCATTCGCATTTTATGTTTTCGGTGGCACTCTGCCAGTAGGTTGGTCTCAACTTTTGCTCACGCATGCTGACTGCCTTGCAGGTATATGAAATACGTGCTCCTTCAGACAGGGGCCCTGGCTCAAGAGCCCCCGTTCTTCATGGCTTGGACCGTGGCGGGCCCAAGCTGTGTCTACACACCCGAGATGCAGAAACAATGGCATCCCGCGCATCTCGTTGGATGCCCGTGGTACCTGGACATGTCTGGCGGTATTGTTGACGAGTCTGAGAAAGATCTGCACGCCTTGGCAGAAGAGAAGAGAAAGGAAAGACGTGTCCCTGCTGGGCCAAAGTCGGCAAAGGAATCTGCTGCTCTGGAAGAATCCAGAAAGGCAGCTGAGATGGCACAAAAGACGGTGGATGCAGCTGTGCAGGCCCAACAGAAGGGGTCGAAGAAGAGGACTCGCCAGCAAGGAGCAGCTGTTGTGACACCCGCCAAAACGAAGAAGCAGAAACAGCCTGTTCAGGAAGAGGGTGAGGAAGAGGACTCCGATGGAGACTTTGCAACCAGCCCACCCCCCCAAACGCAGGCTGCCTCCCCTGTGCCCACCGTTGTCACGAGAGGCACGAGAACTGGCTCGGCAAAGAAGGCACTCTTCAACCCCCCAGGGGGGCACCCTTTCGAGCCGGTGGAAATGAAGAGGCCGAAAGTGGCTCCCGAAACTGTAGTCCAGTGTGTAAATGAGAGTTTCTTGGCGGCTTTGGATGGACGGGCAGCCAAGTTGGCATACATGAAGACCATGGAGGGTCTGAAGGGCAGAGCACTGAAGAAGGCGACTGCCGAAGAGCCTTCCGACACCCCAGGATTTCAGAATATGGTCTCGTTCTTTGAGAGGGTGTGTGCAGACAAGGATTGTAGGAGGGGCGGAAATGCCACCGAGTGGTCTTGCGATATGATCATCTTGGATATTCCGGACGGAGAGCCTGTGGAAGGACTGCAAGCTTTGCCATCTTGGAACAGGTACTCGGAGGACTTTTGGAAGAAAGGATTCGGGCTTGCCCGCATGGTGTTGGACGACAGAGGCTGTGTGGTTGTCCTGGCGAGCAGAGGAAAAAACACTCAGACAGGAATTGCGAAGTGGACCCGCAAGAGCGCCGTCCCGATTCTGAAAAAGAAGTGGACGTGCATCAACACACTGGGCCTTCGGTCGGAAGGGAAGAAGGTGATTACGACACTGGCACTCGTCCATTCATTTGCTTGGGTGCTTTCAAATGCGGTGCCGCATTCGGTTTCTAATCGTTTTCCCCTGTGTATGCAGACGAAGCAGTTCGATGCATACTGCTTTGTGAAGGAAAACTCCACCTTTGCTTTCCGGAAGGAGGGAGGAAAGGTTGACCCGAACTGCGACCCACTCGATTACGACGTTCTGTTCAACAACGTTCCCAAGGAACTTCTCCCTCATAGCCTCACTTCAACGGAACCCCTGCGGTACTCACGGACTCGGAGCCCTGCCTTCATTCAGACAATTATGGAGACATGCACAGACGTGGAGGGCACAGTGCTGGACCTCATCTGTGGGACAGGTATGCAGAATCTTGATCTCTGCTGTTCTGCAAATTCTCGTTAGGATGTAGTTCGCAACATCTGAAGCGCCATGTGGTAATGTGTGGATGGCATTGTAACAGGTGCCTCAATGTGGGCTGGGCGGTTTTCCGACCGGCACCTCTTTGCCTACGAGGAGGATTCATCCGTGTGGGGATCCCATCTGGAGGGGCTGCAACGGAATGTGAAGGCTCCCGACAGAGCGGAAGTCTCCTCGGATTCGTCGGAGTCCGAGGAAGACACAGTGGACATTGATGCAGAGGAGAACCCGGAATACGAGTGAGTGCAAACATTGTAAGTTTGCAAAGCCTTCTGGGTCATTTATGTCAAAGGAATTTCCCGACTGTGGTTCTCATTAGTCTCGTTGATGATTGTCATGTGCAGGATTGCAGGGTCCGGGTCGAAACATGTAGGGCCTACACTTCCTGCCAGGAAGAATGTCCCGTTCTTTGCGAGGGCCGACTTCATGACGAGCCCGGTGAGGGACTACTCCCTTCCTAGTTATGCAGCTAAACTCGCAAATACAGCGATTAGAAGAAGTGAGAATCCCAGTAAAGTAGAGCAGATTTTGGAGAGGGCTAGGGAGGACAGAAGGATAAGGAAAGAGTTGGCAGCAGCTCAGACAGGTAGACGGGTACGAAAGTACATATGTGATTCAGCGGATGAGAGCGACGCAGACAGGGAGGAAGACGACCCAACGGAGGTGAGATGGACAGTTCCGCAAGGGGAAGATGGGATTTTCGAAAGCCTGGCCAACGAGCAGTCCGCTGGAGATGAGAGAGGCACTGAGGGGGTGGAGGAGGAGCAGGACAGTCTAGAACAGGATGAGGATTCCGATGATTTTCAAGATTAATAGAATTTTAATGAAGTCTCTGTAAATGTAAATTCTCTTCCAGAGTATATAAAGAAAATTCTGCCCGACATTCGTGACCCCTCTCCAGTGTGCATTCCAGCCACACAATCGCCCAAACCAGGACGCTCCCAAAATCAGAAATGGGTCAGGGCATTTCCAAAATTTTGGCAACTCTAAGAACCTCTTTTGGAAATGCGGCACCGCATTTCCAAAACAGGGGAGGGACTAATTTTTCCATTTCAATGTTGGCATAGTAAAAAGTAATCTGAATTGGGAATGCGGTGCCGCATTTCCAAAATTGGCCCGCTCCATTGTAAAAAAAAAGTCGATGACGGACATGGAAATGCGGCGCCGCTTTCCAGACCGGACATCGCAATTGTCCATTTGCAGACCCTCTCTCGGAAATGCGGTAACGCATTCCATCGCGCTGGTCGGAATAGGTGCACTTGTCGAAGTGTTGGACGGAAATGCGGCACCGCATTCCCTTGTCCAAAAAGAAGTTTCCATTGCCAAGCTGGAAATGCGTCGCCGCATTTGCAATGCCAACCTCGTTTTCTGATCAATTTATAGACCCGTGTTGGTATTTCGTGTACCTGGACGGAATGATGCACCGCATTTTCTTGTCCCACATGGAAATGCGGTGCCGCATTTCGATGTCCGACATGGAAATGCGGTGCCGAATTTCGATGTCCGACATGGAAATGCGGTGCCGCACATTCGATGTCCGACATGGAAATGCTGTGCCGCATTTCGATCCCGACATGGAAATGCGGCGCCGCATTTCGATCCCGACATGGAAATGCGGTGCCGCATTTCAATGTCCGACATGGCGTTACTCTGGTATATTCTTGACACATGACTCACATACCGGTTACTCTGCTTTATTCAACCGACAGACACATTGTAGAAATGAGACATCAAATTGTAAACAGTGGGCCAATTCCGAGAGTTATTCAACACAATGAAACACAGTCATACAGAAGTGAGGTACATTCCAGGGCACACTCCAGGGCACATTTAAATTTCCCCCGTACAGGATCCTGGACCGATGAAGATTGGCTGCTGCATGAATGTAGCCGTTTCAGTTTCCTACCCTGCCATGCAAACTATGGGCACTCAGCTCACTGCCAGGTGGGCCGATAGCCACTGGACACGACGAAGTCCATCCCCTCTTCGATGTAAATGCGGCGCCGAATTTCCATCCGGGGGGATGGACTTCGGTGGCAGATCTCAAACTATAACTTGTTGATGAGAAAGATGTATGGTTCATCCACCGCTGGCGTGATGAACACGTTCCACCTCCGTCGGTGGGTACGTGTGACCCAGATGCTCCATTTTGGAGGCCGGACTGCTCTTCCGCTTCGTATCTTTTCCAAAATCTAAGGGCTTCGTAGCTGTCCGCAAGGTCATCGGCATCCAAGTCGTCCTCAGGTCCTCCTTTGCAAGGATGCCGTGCTTCCGGAACCGGGACGACTGCCCCTTTGGAGGCATCGATTATGCAATGTATTCGGCCACATCGGGAGACATTGTTATCTGGTACACAGATTACACAGAAGATACTGGTTCGATTGTGGAAACATTGGTGGCTTTTGAGTATATCGTAGGCCACTACGCCTTCGAGCGGGGTGACGATCTTGGTCTGAGGAGTCCGTGGCTCCTGCGCATCCTCGATTCCGATTTTCCCAGCTACGACGGGTCACCCATGCAGAAGAAGGCGCACTGCTATGCTGTTGCGGTGGAACTGCTGCCACTGGACGTGGGTGGACTCCATCGGAGAGACCTATTCTCCTCGAGGAGTGCGCTCCTCTTCTCCATTGTATGGGGACATTCGCATTGGTGTGGACGACGAAAACGTGAAGATTTCCATATTCGATGGTGGTATGATTGAAGGGCAGGACATTGTGGTGAACATCACTAGGGGCGGTACAACGGCTGCAATCGACTTTACATGGAGGAGCCCCATGACTCATGAGCTAGTTCTGAGAGCAGTCGAAGTCCCATTGACAACGTGACTTGTATTCAGTAGGCACAGGGCTCAAGATTTGATGGCACAATCAGCACAGTAGACGTGCTTCAAATGCAATTCATGTGGATCAATAAAAACCTCATTGTGCCCTCTTTTTATTCTATTCTGTGTCCATCGTTCCGAGAATGCGTCATTGCTCATTTCGTTTGGGATTGGGAGTGTGGGTGGATTTTGCAAATGGCTGGTAGGCTGAAATGGGCCCCCATTGTACAGAGCAGTACCACCCTACCATTCGCGAAACATTGCCTTTCAATATATAATTCTAAATAACATTGCCGAACCTCCTTCATCGGGAGGTCCTTCTCCCCTATGACCGTGGCACCCTAAACCCTATTCCGCGGACACTCATTTCCGGAAAATAGTGCTGCTCATGTTTTTTTCCACACTTACGACTCTGCTCATGGCTCATGCCGCTCATGGCTCATGGCTCATGAAATAGCAGCCCCCAAATAATGGTTCCTATTATAAGCCCAGAGAATACTAAACTAGACCATCATACATGATGGCAGTTAATTAAACCTAAGCTATATACCATAACCCTAAAAATACATTTCTAGGATGTCATCCAGTGACAAAATGCCCTCTCTCTTGTAAAATGTGATATTCATCCATCCTGGATGAAAAATCGGGAAGTTTTTTGCCTAGCGGCCGACACACTTCACAGCACTGAACTCTGCTTCAGTGAACCTTGATGATGCGCCGTATAACCTGCTCCCCTGCTGCTCATGGGACTCGTGATTGTGGCTCTTGGGATGCGCATTGGGGGTTAAACAAATCTTCTATGGCAGACGACAAAGCCGTGATTGCTCTATCAGGAACTCATGGTTCCTTTATTTTGCAGCGGCGCTTTTCCTCCTTGTTGGAAGTACTACTCCCTATTTATCTACAGATTACTGTTGCTCTCTCTTTGTGTATGAGCCATTCTTATCTGTGAACGCTTCTACTCTGTTGCGTTCTGTTGGAGACGATCTGTTGGAAACGCCATGGCGCAGGGCATACCACAAACACTCAAGGTTTTTGAGTTTACCATTGCTTGAATGTGATCTGTACTTGCTTTAGAATTCAACACTGACATGGATAGCAACTGTGAAGAGACCTGCCATTTACCTGCTGCATCCTCACTACAACACCGCTATGGTGGTGGTTTTGGACGGGCACAAGTGAGGGGTCTTCACTTGTCTTGATTTCTTGAGCTTGCAGTTCATGTCTTGCAAGTGTGGATACTGCTGTAGCCTAAGCTGACGAGCCATCTGCTGTTTCAAACTGCCACATGATGCCGCTTCAGACCTGCTCAAGATGGGCTCCAATGAGGATCTGCTTCGCTCCTTACCCCTGTTTATGTTTTTTTACAACACATTTGCATGTGTAGAGTTACTATGAAGGATACAAGGATACAAAAATAGCAGTTATACTACTTTGACTGCCTTGATACTTGGCTCTGAATGAGAACTCTCGGTATGACTCTGATGGATCCAATGATAGGCTTTGATGATAACACACATTCTTCAAGCCCTCATAATCTTTTGGTTCATGGCTTGATAACAACAAGGGGTTTCTGAGCTGCTCTTTCACCTTGGCAGAACTATTTTATGAGGCCTTAAAATACCATCTAGGCCTATACCGCTTAGGGGGCTCTACCCTGTTGTTTCTTCTTCCTTTTAAGAATCTTGCTTTATCTTGGTTCTAAAACATCATTTTAAACCAAACCTCATCTGGTTTTTGAAATGAGTTTAAAATGGATTCTGAGATGATTATGTGTACTATGGTCTTTCATGATATGAATGATCTGGATCCCCCTCCCTCCTGTTTTTTCAGTTCAGAGACCCTGAATGTAATTGGTTATTCAAATGCAATGGTAAACATGAAGAGAAGGTTAAGATGGTGCCCTGTAAAGGGTTGTGTTGTCTTTCAATGAAATGCCTTAGCGGTCTTGTCCATGTTCTCGACATGACATTGTAATATCTTCCTCTCACTGGAGATTGGCAGTTTCTATGAGTGTTGACTTCTTGTTTCTCATCGCTATCACTTTTTCATCCATACCGGATGAGCAACTGGCCCCAGGATGGACACTGAATTACCTCTAGGATGTTCTTTTTGGCCTTTTCATTCCTCCTCTATTGACTCTCATCCATACCGGATTAGTCACCATGGAAGAAAAGAATTACCTCTATGGAAGTTTGCCAACAACATCTTGTTTTCCATCCGTACGGATGAAAAACATACCAGGGTGATACTTTTCATTCCTCTTTTATTGACTCTGGTTTGGGGGGCTGCTATTTCATGAGCGGCATGAGCATGAGCGGAAAAAAAAAAAGCATGAGCAGACCATTGTGAGTCCACGGAAATAGGGTTAGGAGGCACGGAAATAGGGTCATGTGAAGTTGGAATGATGTGCACTAGGGACTTGAAATGCAACATTTTATTGCAAATTTGTGGCAAGCCACGTCTATACAAGTGTGTTCTAACTGTCATAGCCGGAATGGGCCTACTCTCCTACACCCTCCGAGGAACTTGCCCCACCTTCTTCCTCATCCCCCTCCATCCCCCTCAGCCTCCGAGCTCTGTGATGCATCAGTTCCACTATGCCTCTCAAAAATCCCGTCCTCTCCTGGGGGACTGTCCACCTCACCTCCTGGGAATCTTCTGCTCTTCTCCCCTTTCCTCAGCAGAATCCAAGACAAATCTACGAGCCCGACGGGCTCTAATAGCTGCTGCCTCCTCCCTCATCTTCATTTTCTTGGGCTTGCCTCGTCTAAAATTTGCTGTACACGACTAGGTTCCGAAACCCTCCTAATGGACAACCGAAGCAAGCCGGGCAGCATAAGTAGGAAGATGTATTCCCTTCTGGACTAGGCATGAAATCCCCCCTGGCAAAAAAAGGCACGTTCCCCTGCCCATGAACTCCGTGTAGACGTCCCTCCGACGTACTTGGCATCCTACAGTAAGAACAAATCCACTTCAAGAATGTCAATACCAGCACAACAGAAAGGTTTTCAATGAAATAAGAGAGCGGAGGGAGGTGCCTCACGAAATCTGGAGGCAACTTACAATGCCACCACTCACTCGTAAACCGGGGCTCCTCGGCCTCGATCCCAACTTCCTCCCCCTGCTCCTTCTCGGATTTTCCTCATCCTCCGAGGATGCCTCTTCCTCTTTTTCGGCAGACGTTCAGCCGCCGCTGCAAGTTCCGAGTGTGGGAGGGCAGTATCTGGCTCGAGGCGAACATGCCTGTCGGACAATGTCCCTGCCCACATTGAAGCACCTGAGGAACAAAGCGGGCGGTGGTTATAGCTTGCGGCATGCAATTGCAATCGGGCCAGGGGACAAACTGAGCACGTGAAGGCTTACCCGTGCTGCATGTGAGGTCCAGAATCCGCCCTTGGACATCCGAGCACGTCTCATGAGGGTTTGGATGAAAGCAGGGCTCCGGGTCCGGCTGTACCGCCACGGTTGCCTGTCTTTGTGTCCTTCGGCATACTGGAGTGGGGCACATAGTTGTAGAGGACATCGTAGGTTACGGGTCCACAGCGGCATCAACAAGACGACCGTCGTTGCGGATTTGAACGTAGACCCTCTCTTCACAAAGCAATATGCCTCAAACACCAATGTCAGCACATCCAACAAAGAGGATCAACTCCAGGGTCTACTTAACATACACCACACACATATGAAGTGAATGCAATAGATTGATAACTTACACTTTGGCCTCTGTTCGCACCCCCTGTGTACTGATGCAGAACCATTTTCTGAGGAGGACCGGGGTGACACTTTTCGGTGTCCACCTTGCCACCGCTTCTCTGTGGTCTTCCCTCTCGTGGCAAGGACAACCACACATCCACCGTCATCCAGAAGCATCCCCGCCAGCCCAAAACAAGGCTTTCAGTAGTCCTCAGTAAACCTGTTCCAGGTGGGCACACCATCCATGCCCTCCAGCAGCTCCCCATCTGGAATGTCGAGGAGAATCATGTCGCAAGCTCTCTCCACCTCAACCCCCCCCCCCCCCGAGTGCTCTTGCATTTGTGCTCACAAGCGTGAAGAATTCCATCATGGCTTCAAAACAGGGGTGTCTTTAGGCTCTGTACCGGCAGCCCTCTCTTGGCTTTCCCCTTCTGCTCCGCCAAGACTTGCTGTGTGCCACCTTCTTCGCCCTGGCAGCGAGAGCGTCAGAAGCTCTCATTGACGCATTTGATGATGGTTGGAGGTTCTAGCTTTGGCTTGTGCGTAACGTCACCGCCGAATACCGCCGTGTAGGCTCGCCCTCAAATGCCAACTTCTTGGCAGAGCCAGTCCCACTCCGAACTGACTTGGGACCCGGACGACCGGTGACTGGGTAGGAGCAACAGCAGTCGCAGTACCTTGAACAAAGTCGTCGTCCGAGTCACTCTCTGGGTCCCCTCCTGCGCCTCCTCCGATGCCCCGATGGTTTTCTTCTTTTGGGTGTTACTGCACTCACCTATTTCCTTGTCCTTTTCCTTTGGCCTTTACTCTTCTCATGCAATTTCTCCTGAATTCCTGCCTGAGCAAGCTCTGCCGCTTTCCTGAGTTCGCAAGCGCTTTTCCTCTTTTGCACCCAACGGAGGCAGCGGAGCCCGGTTTCGTCGGAATTCAGCATCCAGCTTCATTGAAACTCGGATGGGTCGAGCGAGCCGGGCGGAAGGTCCACATACCAAGGGCAATCACGCAAATGTTCCAGATGCCACTCCACTCCTTCACAATATCGTCAGTGTACATGGAGTCAGCCCCAGGGTTCCTCCATGCCAGGAAGAATGGTGGCTTGAAAGACAGATGATCTTTCTCCAAAAGGGAGAACTTGCAGTACCTGCATTCATGAAAAACACAATGAGGTCCCTGAAATGCATATTCGGCACCATTTTCCCAGGTTGGGGCGGATGTGAGTGGGCCTAGAAATGGAAAAATGGCGCCGAATTTCGGTTTTCGGTGACTGCCACCCTAGGGACTTAGCCATCTTGGGAGCCTTGAACTGGAAATTCGGCGCCATTTTTCCCGGTTTGGCCCGAAGATGGCTAAGTCCCAGAACGGCAACCTTGAGAAATGGCCGCATAGTTCAGGCCAGCCATGGGACTTAGAAAATGGCTGTCCCTGAACGAATCCTAGACTGGAAAATGGCGCCGAATTTCCAGTTCCGGGCCAGCCACCCTAGGGACTTAGCCCGAAAATTAAGTCGGAACGTCAATAGGGCCTAGATGGAAAATGGCGCCATTTTTCGGGGCCCGAGTCTAGGCCCCTAAAATGGCTAAGTCCCTGAACGGCAATAGGCCCAGAACTGGAAAATGGCGCCGATTTTTCAGTTCAGGGCCAGCCACCCTAGGGACTTAGCCCGAAAATGCTAAGTCCCCTGACGGCAATAGGCCTAGAACTGGAAAATGGCGGCCGAATTTCCAGTCAGGGCCAGCCAGTCTTTAGCCCGAAAATGGCGAAGTCCTGAACGGCAATAGGGCCTTGAACTGGAAAATGGCGCCGAAGTTCCGTTTAGGGCCAGCCAGGCTAGGGACTTAGCCTGAAAATGGCGAAGTCCTGAGGCAATAGGGCCTGAACTGGAAAATGGCGCCGAATTCCAGTTCAGGGCCAGCCACCTAGGGACTTAGCCCGAAAATGGCCAAGTCCCTGAACGGCAATAGGGCCTGGAACTGGAAATGGCGCCGAATTTCCAGTTCCCCGGGTCAGCCAGTCTAGGGATTAGCCCGAAAATGGCCAAGTCCTGATAATGGGCCTAGACCTGGAAAATGGCGCCGAATTTCCAGTTCAGGGCCAGCCAGTCAAGGGACTTAGCCATTTTCGGAGCCCTGACTGGAAATTCGGCGCCATTTGCCTAACAACATGAGCAACATCCTGAAATGCAAGGACTTGAAAGAAGGCAGCGCGTATGTACTTGTACAGAAGGCGCATTGCTGCTTTGTCCGCGTTCGGCTGGTCGGTGAACTCGTGGCTCCGGCGAGCATGTGCTATCTCCCGAAAGAATAGGTTGTTTTGTAGAGCAGAAAGTACCTCGTCACATAGTCGCGTAGGCTCTCTGCTGCAGGAGAATCTCCATCTTGAACTGATGTGCTTGTGTGTCCAGCTGCTCTTGCGCATTCATCGTCACCTGTGGAGATTCTCCATCAGATCGCTTTCCTGAAAAAATACAATGAATCCACCCCTACTAGAGTAGAAGCCCCAAACGAAGCGTGGGGAAGTACCTGAAACCACCATGTCATGCGGTTCATCCACATGTTGAATGTGGGGTCAGAAGAGTTGTCCGGTTTGGGGAAGCTCCACATGTCCCTGTACTTTGGGAACCATTCCAGATTTGGAGCCAACCGGGTCTGTCCAACCACCCAGCATATTCGTAAGCGCCAACACCACAAAAATGAGTTGTTGCCACCACAATTTGTTAAGAATGTATCACCTTTTCTGTTGCATCCACACAGGATGTGGCTAGACGATGGAGCTTCTCCAATGTCATCGTGGGCTTCAGAGCGGAGGTAGTGCTTCCCTCCCCACCTCCACCAGAAGTCGGCACCAAGGGCGGGATCAGCTATGGCCACGTACTTTACCATCTGCGACTTGTACTTTATGCGGGCCCTCACCTCCGCAGCTTTGACATACGATTCGAGTTCCGGGAGGGTTGATTCTTCTCCTCTGACTCCATGTAGAACCTCCGCGCATGTGCCAAATCCTGCTGTATTTTCGTCTGTCAGAATGCGCACATAAGATTAGAGATCCTGCTCACCACTTCTTCTTTGGGGGAGTAGATTAGAAATCACGGTGAAGACCTTTCTTCTTTGGGGGAGGAGAGACAGATTAGCTCAACAAACTGTCAGGAGCTTTACCCGAAATATGTAGTCCACCATGGCGTCGACGCTCAGCCTATACCAGGTTCTGTCTGCCTTTGCCTCCGACTTGCGCAGGAGGTCGGCACTGAGGGAATTGGCAAACTCTTGCACCCCCTGCTTCCCGACATCCTTCACTCGGAAGAGCATATGGGACAAGTTGGTGGCAATGAAGGCATTCTCAGTCACCCTGCAGTGCCACATTTCCATCAAACAATACTGAAATGGGATTTTCATCATATATGAGGATTTGCAATGAAATGACTTCCAAATTCAAAGTCCAAAAGCGAGAGGTGTTGTAACTTACGAGTTGATGTCGGCCATTGCAGCTTTGAGAAGACTGCGATCTTTGGGCCCCGCAACCTTCAGCACAACACAATCCACGGCGAAATGCCAATCGAGGTCGTTGGGGTGGGCTTGGCAATTTGCTCCATCCATGCCAGGAGGCGATGATTGCCGTCCCACACCGTAGAACATCTTACCAGACAAGTGCTGGAAAAGAGGATCACTAGCAATCGATCTCTCGAACTCCTCATTTCGCGTTTGCCAATGGGGACCCCATTTGTCCACCTCATCGGAAGTGTGGGCACGGGAAGCTCCGTGGTCGTCTCAATGGAAACGTAAAACGCGGCAGACCCCATTCGATATCCATCCCGGAAAGAGAATTTCATTTCAGCTTGTCGATATCGCCTGGGAGGGCAGGTCTCACCACCTGCAATGACACCCAAGCGGCAAAGGGAATTCGAAGCTTGGCCGGGTACACCATGCCCCCCAGCACCCTGCCAATGTTGCTGTGGGTTGCCTCCAACATCTTGGTAGCGGCCAACTTCATATCCGCCTCAGACATGACGTCTGCTGCAGAGGGGTTTTCCGGCAGCCCACCAGGACCGCCAAATCCAGCCTGTATGCTCCGGTTTGGGCCTGGGGATGTCCGGGAGGATGTCATCCTGGTTAGAAAGCTCCCTGTCGTCCTCCTCAACCATGGTTAGCCACCTGCGAAACCACCTCCAGCACTCTCCCAGTCTCTACTGCCCTCTCCCTGGCTTCACCTCGAACTTGCACAATCCGTGCTCTTTCTGGTGTTCTTTCCTCTCCTCCCTCTCCACCGTATGGGTAATTGCAGGGGCTGCTCTTGCCCGCGATGGCTAACCGGTGTGTTACTGCCTCTCTGTGGTGTCTTGGAGGGATCCCACCGTCTCTCTCTGTGCGTCCCTCGCTTACATTGGCACTGTCATTTGGGCACCCCTGGCCTCTTCAATGGCCTTTCTCTTTCCTCCTGGCTAGCATTTCTGTCTCGTCTATTCTTTGCCTCTCTTTGGCCCTCTCCACGGGCTTTCTGTTTCTTACTAGGGCTAGCAGCAGGGGAGCCCTCCAGGACGACCACTTTGATTGAGGCGAACTGACACCCTCGCGCCGCACTGCTCACTTCCCCCTCTGCAGCCCGTGACGGCTCTCTCGCCTGGGATGCAGGTGCTTAGCTTTCTTCTTTTTCTTTGCGTGGGCGGCCCTACTTCATGTGCATGAACAACCTCCCTTGCCGATCTGTTGTCCTCATGTCCTCACGCCCTTCACCTGCCCTGCTCTGCATGCCACAACCTCCCCAAGCCTATTCTGCGTAACTCCTCGTTGCAAGTCATCCGTCCACCAACAAAAGGTTTAAGTTTGCCCTCTCGCCCCAATTGGGCGATTCAAACATGCGATGACTTGGGAGCTGTCGATGATACCACCAGCGTGCCGGGCTCGTCGTCACTCTGTCATTTTCCCAAAAATCGGGAAAACCAACATTGGTGGCAAAACCAGCAACGCAACACCATGCAACAATCGTGTAACAAAAATGAAAACATAACAAGTTGGAAGTATGGAGAGCCATGAAACAACAATGAAAAACAATGCAACCATTGTGCCTGAGAATGACATGCCAAGCAGCCTTCTCCAGACTGCCGGATTTGCACACGCATGCCAAACATCTAAGGTTACTCAACTATCTAAAGTTCACTCATCCAGCGAAGCCAGGATGAAGATGCAAAAACAAAGCGAGCAACAAAGCGAAAGCAAAAAAAAAATCGAACAAAGCGAAAGCAGATGTGTTTGCCTGAGAGTACTCGGCTTCAGTTGGCGCGGGTTGTGAGCAAGACACTGGAATCTCCTGCTGGAGCTTCAGTTTGGCCATGCGAGAGATTGTCCCGTAGTCCGTAGTACAGAGCTTTCAACTTCCACTTCCGCCGCGGTCTGGATTTGAGTCTCTCTCAGGAGAGCCACGCCCTTCAGGCGGCATAGTCCCAGCCAAAATGGAAAAAAATCTCCGTTTTTTGGGGTACATGCCTCGAATAGCATGTTAAGCCAAGATTAGCATGATATTTAGGTACGTATCCAGGAAGCCAGGTGTCGCCAGCCCGAATGAAAACCGACGGCGGTGGACATTTATTGCCCACTGCGGTAAAAAAATAAAAAAAAAAAAAAGCCCGCCATGCCATTAAAATGTCGGATGACGCCCTCCATGTCGGAATGAAAATCGACGGAAAGAGGCCCGGAATTTCCAACGTATAGGTAATTCGGAGCGCGCACGATGGAAATTCCGGCGCCGGATTTCCATCCTGCAGTAATTCGGAGCGCCAGACAGGATGGCAATTCCGCCGATTTCCATCCAGCAAGGTAGGGCGGCGCGCGAAATTTCCCTCACGCAGGTAATTCAGAAGCGGATGGATGGAAATCCGACCGGATTTCCATCCGCGCCAGGTAGGGCGGCGCGCCAATTTCCCTCACCAGTAATTCGAAGCGGATGGATCGAAATCCGGCGCCGGATCCGTCCGCGCAGGTAGGGCGGCGCGCAAAAAAAACAAAAAAAAAAGAATTTCCCTCGCAGGTAATTTCGGAGGGGCTGGATGGAAATCCGGGGCCGGATTTCCATCCGCAAGGTTGGCGGAAGCGGATGGATGGGATCCGGCGCCGAATTTTCCATCCTACAAGTAATTCGAATCCCGATGGATGGAAATCCGGCGCCGATTTCCATCCAGCATGTAATTCGAATCCCGGATGGAGGAAAAATCGGCGCCGAATTTCCATCCTGCCGTATTCCGACTCCCGGATGGAGGGAAATCCGGCGCCGAATTTCCATCCAGCAGGTAAGTCGGATCGCTGGCATTTTGATATTCGGCGCCGAATTTCCATTCGTCCATGTATATTCGAAGCGCTGATTACCTCCTGCAGGTAATTCGAGCGCTGATGAAAT